>JAOTIZ010054336.1:0-12920 GCA_027123425.1 Erythroxylum panamense
CTACCAATCTCGTGTGTCGCAGATTCGGATATCACCCACGATATCGGGTTCGGGTCCTGCGGGGTTGGGGTGCTACATTTAATCTTGTTCCTTCTCTTGATTTCATTCCATTGCTTGAAATGGTTCTTTGGCTCCTATGTTTTCTATAGTTGTGTTGCCTTTTTGTGTTGTTCTTAAGACAATGAGTTCCCTCCCCATGCAATTTTCAATTTCCTAAAAATTTCCAAGCTTTTGAATTGCTTTGAGATCTTCTATTGTTGGAAAAATCTTTACGATTAGAACTGATGCTCAATTTCCTAAGTTTTTGCAACCATTCTAAGTCTTTCAAAGTGTATGAAATGCCCTTTTTCTACACACTACTAACTACTAATAAAGCAAACACACGTGAGAGATAAAAGATACAGGTCTGTTAAAGTTTAAAATAGTAGGAGCCTATCAGACAATAGAAGCCAATTAAACGACAAGAGCCTATTAGATGGTAAGAGCCTATTAGATGATAAGTCCTGTCAAAACAATTTAAAACAGAAGGCGCCTGTTAAAACTGAAAGCAATCTATTACAAGTTGAAAATAAAAGATCCTATTATAAAAGTGAAGGAGCCTCTTGTTCATAATATGAGCTTCAATGATTTCTCTCAAGAAGAATTTTCACTTTCTAAAGCATAAGAGATTTGATAAAAATATGATTTTCAAGAGTATTGATGCCATTGATGTTTTTCGAAAGTCTGGCATATATCCCACATTCGCAAATGTAGTTGCTCTTCCTTAAATAGACATCTTCTTCAACTAATTTTTGCTTCTTTTATATCTTGAATTGATTTTGAATCTTCAATACCATATTTGATAAAATCTTCCAGTATCCAAATGTTAAGACAAATGATCATATCACAGAGTTGATTGCGATTTGTAAGATACTTCTAGCTATTGTGGAATCATTTCTAACAAATCAGGAAGTTCATAAGGAAGGATTCTGCAAGAAAGGAAGCGTTTATTATATGATTTTATTTCGTTTTGAAAATATATCACTATCTATACAAAGAATAAATCCAATTTGAATTTTGAAATATTATAAGATCATCATCAAAATCATTAATGATAAACCTTGAGCTAACAACTACAAATCCTTTCATTATTTAAAAGAGTCATGTGAGCGAAGACAATGCCTTAGGTACATCATCCAACAAATAACACTCAAAAATGTCCAAGTGGGATAGCTTCTTAAGCAAATCTATTTCACCTGTAAGTCCCTTTGGATTATGACAGGCCCTAAGATCCACGATCCTCAAATTTAGGAGATGAAACATAGGCTTAGGAAGCTCGATGATTAATTATAGGCGTTCGTTAAAGGTTAATGAACCTCAATTTTTTCATAGACTTTAAACCTTTTAATAAATCAATGTTCTCTATCTCAATGTGATGCTTGCACTCTTCTTGGCTATATTCATCCATCTTATTAGGTAAATGACATTAGCTTTTTCATCTTTAAGAATTCCATAATTTGTAATCAAGAAAACACTAGTTAAAAGTTAATATTGTTTGTAGGCTATCCTCAACCGGTGCATCTTTGGTTTCCACCTGGTTTGGGTGGGCCCGCACCATTGAGGTTTTGTCCCCTTTGGCCGCCTAGTTTCCCTACTCAAGTCAGGTTTTTGGTGAAGGTAGGTCTGCTGTAATCAGAGAAAACTAGGGTTGTGATTACGTACCTCCATCGTGATGAAATCATACCTTATATATGGGATGAGTGCTAGGGTTAATTCTTTACGTAGACTTCTACTTCTTCATGGAAGGTTTTCTCCTGCTAATGGGCCATGGACGTGCGGATCAGGCCCGGATTAACCAGTGGGTGTGAGGCCCGTCTTTGAGAGATAGACCGATCGACCCGTGGACTATTGTGATTGGGTTCGGGCCCAATTCGGCCGACCCGACCAAGAACAAATATATGTAAACAATATTTTAATAATTTCTATCGGTTTTAAAAAATAAAAAAGTGAATAAAAGGTAATTGGTATAGTTAAAAAATTACCAAAATAGGTCTGAAATTTTCATCGTAACCCATTACGTAAACGAATCCTTTTGTTAGTTCAATGGAAAATTCATCTGCTATCAAATTCTCTACATTTCAAAGAAAAAAACCAAGAACGCAAAGTAAACAAACAATACCTGATAGATTGTGAAGCAATATTTTTCATACCTAATAGAGTGTGAAGCAATATTTTCTTTCTTTATTTTGAAAAATAGAACATTTATTTATAATGGAAGAAATAGAAAAAGGATTTAATTTTTTAAAAAATAAGATGTAAGAAAATTTGATTGCATTCATAATATTATAATAAATAGTATTTTAAAAAACATGATATGTAAGAAAATTTAATTGCATTCATAATATTATAATAAAAAGTATTGTTACATTATCAATAAATATGCTCTCTCTAGGAAAGGCAAGCCTTTAATTTTTTTACAGTCAATTTAACGTTGTCACTATTAGCTTTCAGGAACCATTAAATACAAGAGTAGTTACAAAATTTTCTTCTGTGATCAGAAAATAATGTTAATGGCAATACCTATTTTGTTCATTATTGATATAATCTTGCTTCTTCATCCATAAAAAAACAAAACATAAACAAACTAGTATAAAAAGACAAAGATCTTACCTGACTCTGCGAGAGAGGAGTTTGCTTGGTTAGATAATGAAACACAAACTTTTTTTTTCTGAATCGATTGGGGAAGATCTTTAAGCTCATATACTACTTCTTTGTTGCTCATTTTGAACAAATAAAACAATACAACAAAAAACACACAAAGTAAATATGGTGGACAATTTTATGAAGGTAATTCCTAATAAACAAATTTTAAATGATAACGAACGCATGTGTAATAAGTTGAAAGCAAAATTAATTATTTTTTGATTTAATTACCAACAACCGAATAAATTTCATTTATAACATTAGAAAGCAAAATTAATTAATTTTAGATTTAACTACCAACAACTGAAAATTTTTCATTTATAACATTAAATGGGCGGCCTATCTGTTGAATATTCTTTGAATAAATTTCATTTATAAAATTAAATTCATGTATCTGTTGAAAGATTATCTACGTGTATCTGTTGAACGATTGTCAGTGGAAATCTAAATCCGCCATGTATCTGTTGAAATATTATTCGTGGAAATCGACAGTGTATCTGTCGAACGATTGTCAGTCGAAATCGACCCCATATTTGTAGGAAGATTATGTTGTCTAACATGATGCAGCCTATTTCTTGGAAAATTTCGAAATTTTTTTGCAAGAGTAGAAGGTTAATGTTAGTAACAATGAAAAGGTTGAAGGAAAGAATTGGAAAATTGATGAAGCATGTTGTATGTCACGGGTGTGACATGTTAACTCACGCTCGTAAGACTTATTTACGGGAGTGACTTAACATGTCACGCCTGTGAGGCATCTTAAATTTTGTTTTTTTAAAATATGACTTTGATTGTTATATCTCTTATAACATTTGTCAACATCAGACTTAATTAATTTTAACTTTGTTAAAACTTTTAACAAATTTCTTGTAAGAGTTGTCTCTTTTCATGTATCTCGTTTATTTGTATTTGTTCAAGCCTATCCCTTTCTCTTCAGACATATTGCGAATAAATTAAAGACTTATGATCATAAATAATTATAGTATAGACTACGTTTTAGTTATGTTTGACTTTAAGTTTGTAGATGTATTCTTTTATCTCCAAACTTTTAAGTAAATCACAATCTAGTAGTAAACAATTTTAAATAATTTAATTTGAATCAATATTCAGCGATACATTTTTTAATTATATATTTATACTTGGTAGCGCTAAACATCTATTTAAGAATAGATGACACCATACAACTTTCTTTGGAAGGACAAAACATAATGTTCTGCAAATTTAAATTAATCTTAATTTATAATGGATTCAAAATGACAAAATGACAAAAACACATATAAAACAGCAACATGATAAATTCTTGAGTAGTAACAGCATTAGTGCCTACAAAAACTGTCTAGGCAAACTTTCCCATAGAATGTTTTTCATACTAAGGGTGGTTTGATCTTTCCAACTGCTACATTTAATATCACAATAGAAAAAAAATTAGGATTACTGACAATTCCAAATTTACAGGAAAGAGCATGAATTATAGGAAATATCTTACCTACTGAAAAGTAGATTTTTACTGATGTAGATCTTATTTTTAAGAAAACAAAGAGTTTAAAGCTGTCTAGACAAGTGATTTCCAATTCCAATGTCATAATTAAAATACCATTATAACATCAACAATATAAAATTATGTTTTGTTGACTTAATATTAGCAAACAGGTACACAAAAAGGTAGGAAATATCTAAAACATTGATGGCATGCTCAAAAATAGAAATAACCTCTTCATTCAGATTTTCATCCATTAAGTCAAGAAAGCTTAAAAGGTAAGATGAATACCTACTAAAGTTTGGCATCCTTAAAATCTACATGGGCATTTACTTATGTATTAACATCACTGAAATCTACCAACATTAGTTATCAAAAAATTACTTTTGATCAGTGAATTTTTTCCCCTTCCTAGGAGATTTGCTGTAAACAATCATAGGAAAAGGGTGCAACATCCTTTTTCCTTCACAATAATAATAACCAAGCCAGGTTGTTAAACTTTTAGAAGGCATTGGGAAAAAATTGCTCAAAAAATGGAAAAGACAAATCGAAACAAACAAACCCTAAAAACCAGTATG
Source organism: Erythroxylum panamense (assembly GCA_027123425.1). NCBI lineage: Eukaryota > Viridiplantae > Streptophyta > Magnoliopsida > Malpighiales > Erythroxylaceae > Erythroxylum > Erythroxylum panamense. The sequence continues at coordinate 4,735 of JAOTIZ010054336.1, forward strand.
AGCTACATATTGAGGGGCCTGCATATACTTTTTACTTTAGGTGCAATACTCAAGTGGATACTAAAAGATTCATAAACAAATAAGTCATCATAAAAATTCACAGGAATGTCAAATCTTACCATATGCAATAGGTCAGTTATAGGCATCAAACCAAAAACATGCATATCTGCTAAGAATCATAAGCAGTGGAAAAACTTGAGACTAATTAAATAAAGAGTGATCAATGAATGCTGTAAATAAGATGAAAAACTATTGCAACTTTTGGAGCATAATCCTCGTTAACATTAGATCTGAAAATTCCAATTGCACGGACATGACGTAACTAAAGTTGTGTACATTTCAACTGAACATAAGAACAGGAAAGAATTACCTCTTCATGAAGCCAATTAGCACTATCTGCCTGACATGACTCTATGTAGATGCATTGAAAAGCTAGTGTCTGCCTACTAACATCGTCTGTCCAATAATAAATCTCATACAGCTATGATATTGAAACATGCAAAACTGTATTCACTTAGCAAATAGCGAATGATTCGTATCATTTTTTTTCTTTGTCGGTAAGAGCATGTGATAAGACTAATGTTAGATGTATATCCAACTATAGAGTGAACAAAAGAAATTATAGCAGTTAGAACCGAAATCACATAAGTTAGGAAAATATATAAATTTGGAAGTTAGTAGGAAATAGAGGTAAATGCAGACAAAATCAGAGGTTTTATTATGAGAAATGATAATAATAACTTAGACCCCAAAAAAAAAAGAGAAGAAGAAAATGGCAGAAAAAGAAAGGAAGCTAAAGGAGTCACCATAGAAAAAGGTTCTGGAGAAGAAGAAGAAGAAACTGAAGTGAGCTGCTTAATAATTAATAATAACAGCAACTATAAAAAGATGCACATACAAGTCACGTGAGTTATTTATTAATTGGGTTTATAGGTTTCGAATAAATGTTCTTAATTGGGTTGATATGTTTCAAATAAATGTTGCAGAGAATATCAAAATTTATTAGTCTAAGATTTTGTATGGTTTACAGTCGATTAATGTTAAGATTTGTTTTAGTTTGTAATTAATTAATAAATTAAAATATTATTAATTAGTATTTGATTAATTAAAACATAATTTATTGATTAATTAATTATAATATATTTAACATATATTAAAATATATTTAATTAATTATAATGACAAAAATTAATAATAATTATTAATTAATAATAAGACAATTATAACTAAACTAATATTTAAATAATAATATGAAAGGATTAATATTAACATGTCTATTTATTAATTAACAATAACCGTTGATGTGAAAAAGCCTGATAAAAAACAAAATAATATGCATGGTTGTGACTTAACATAGGAGTTACGCCTATGACTATTAAGTCATAGGCGTGATTACTCTAAGTATATAATACTTATTAATATAATAATAATAATTAATATACAATTCATAATTACGAAGAGCTATATATATACTTAATATTAATATATAATAATTAACAATTAATAATGTACGTTCATGACTAAGATATATACTTAATATTAATATGTACTACTTAATAATATAGTAATAATAATTAATAATTAATAATGCATGGTTAATAATTAATATTAATTATTTAATTATATTAACAACCAATTAATAATAATAATAATTAATAATAACACAATTATAACTAATCTAATAATTAAATAATAATATGAAAGGATTAATAATAGCATGTCTATTTATTAATTAACAATAATCGTTAATGTCAAAAGGCCTGGTAATAAGAAAAACAAAATAAATCATGCATGGGAGTCACGTTTGTGACTATTAAGTCACAGTTGTGATTACTTAACAATTAAGTCATGTCTACAACTATTAAGTCAAAGGTGTGATTACTCAAGATGAATATATAATAATTAATAATATAATAATAATTAATATACAATTCACTGTTGTGATTTATTAATTACAACTGTGAAGAGTTGTATATATACTTAATATTAGTATATCATCATCACATCCAGTCCGAAGTCCTGCAATAAAGCGGGATATGAGGAGGTCCGATTGTACGCAACCTTACTCCTATATAGTAGAGAAACTATTTCTGATAGACCCACATGCAGATGTGATAATAAAAAGTGATGCAGGTTAAAGAGTAAATAAATAAAACTGACACGTTAAATTATTATGTAAATAAAATTACAATAAATACATAAATAAATAAAAATAAAATATAACCAAAAGATATACTTGATGGTGTCTAGATCTGCTAGTATCTGGTAAGCTGCAAAGTTCAGCTTTTCTTGTCTATAGTTAAGCTAGGAGTCCTTGCTCAGAGACCCTAAATGTATGACAATCCTATGGTTTTAGACGGCCTCGCGAGATCCTTCCCCATACAGTTGTCCTGAAAAGCCAAGTTGTAGGCTCGAAAGCATTGTCTAAGACTTACAACTAGAAAAGGCATAAAGGACATTGGGTTGGACTTCCTACACGATAACTACGTAGCACGAGCATTAGAGTAAACATTTCCTACTAACTTACTCAACTATTTTGGTGAACTTTGAAGGGTATCCTTTACCCTTATCTGATCAAGCCGGACTTTTCTATTTGTAGACACTGCCTCAGTCAGGGCCAACTCTGACATATCTTTTTTGATCACTTCCCTCCAATTCTTGTAAGGCCTCTCTTTTCTCCTCTTGTTTTCTCACACCTTTATACCGGAGCATCAGAGGGCCTCCTGTGCACATTCCTAAACCACCTAAGCCTGATCTCTCTTAACTTGTCGGCAATGCTAGCCACTTGTAGTCTGTCTCTCGCCACATGATTCTGGACCTTATCTCTTTTAGTAATGTCACACATCTAATGAAGCATACACATTTCTGTTACTAATAACTGTCTGGTATGTCTACGTTTGGCAGGCCAACACTCTGCCCCATATAATATGGTTGGCCAAATCACCATTTTATAAAACTTTCCTTTGAGTTTTAAAGGAATCTTTTTATCCCATAAAACCTCCAATACACTTCGCCATTTGACCCACCCAGATATAATACGATGTACTATGTCAGCATCGATATTACCATCTCTCTTAATGATGGCTCCGAGATATTTAAAATTCGATTTCTATGGTATGAAGTCAGTACTAATTGCTACCGCCACCTCATTTACCATCTGGCTTCTCGAAAAGTTGCATTCTAAATACTCCGTCTTAGTCCTGCTCATTCTACAATCTTTCGATTCTAATGTTTCTCTCCAACATTCTAACTTGGAATTGACCCCCTCCTTTGTCTCATCAACCAGGACAATATTATCAGCAAATAACATACACCAAGGTACCTCTTCTTGAATATGTTTGGCAAGTTCATTTAACACTAATGTGAACAAAAAAGGGCTTAAGGCAGAGCCTTGGTGTAGTATAACACCAATAGAAAATGCTTCCATGTCGCTTCCTATCATCCTTAAACTAGTCAATGCTCCTTCACACATATCTCTAATTACGCTGATATAAATCACAGGAATTCCCTTTGCCTCTAAACACCTCCATAAGAGTTCTCTAGGAAGCCTTTCATACGCCTTCTCTAAATCAATAAAAACTATATGCAAATCCCATTTTCGTTCCCTGTAGCATTCCATTAGTCTATGGAATAGATGTATTGCTTCTGTTGTGGACCTCCCATGCATAAATCCAAATTGATTGGTTGATATAGAAGCAGCTCTTTGGATTCTCTTTTCAATTACCTTCTCCCATAGCTTCATGGTGTGACTTAGTAATTTAATGCCTCTATAGTTGTGACATTATTGGATGTCTCCTTTGGCCTTGTATATGGGGGATCAACCTACTTAATCTCCATTCGTCTAATATTCTGGCTAATTAGATGATCACATTAAAAAACTAAACTAACCACTCAATACTGATAACTCCTATTTGCTTCCACACCTCTATAGGGATCTCATCAGGGCCTATGGCCTTTCCACTCCCCATCTCCCTCAAAACTTTTGTAATTTCTCTCCTTGTGACCCTTTCCCATGAGTACCTATTAAGAAAATGCCCCGACACGAAGGGTTCGCCTAACTCTATGTTGACCAACATGTCTTCATCATACAGGCCATAAAAGTATCACTGCCATCTCCTCTTAATGGCTTGGGCCTCGTGAGTACATGTCCTGCTTCATCGTGTATATAGCAGACTTGGTTGAAATCCTTCATCTCACGTGCCCTATCTCGTGCTAGCTTGAAAATTTTGTGTGCTCCCTTCAACGTATCCAAATCCCTGTACATAGTCTCGTATGCTTCTCCTTAAGCCACTGAAATTGTCTTCTTTGCCTTCTATTTTGCCAGTCTATACCTTACTCTATTAGTTTCCTGCTCCACCTCTGTTGTACTTGCTAAAAAATCTTTAACAGTTCTCTTTTTCACCTTTACCTTCTCCTAGACCTCATACGACCACCACCAAGATTCCATCCGCTCGCCCCCTCTGTTTGGATACCCCAAGGAGTTTTATGGTGGTTTATCTCACTATGGGGGCTACTCCCTCTCACATCCGATTAGCATCCCCACTCACAGACCATGTTGTATTATATCGAACTTGAGTCCTCAACTGTTCCACCATGTCCTCTTTTAGCCTCCACCATCTAATTTTATGACATTGCTTGGAAATTGTTGTGATCTCCATCCCTTAGTTCCTAGATCTAAAACTGACAATTTATATTAGGTTGATAGGCATGCGACCGGAAGCACTTTGCAATCTTTGCACAATAATCTGGCTTTTTTCCTGACAAGGAAATAATCAATTTCTGTCTTGGTTGTGCTACTCTGAAACGTCACCAAGTGCGTTTCGTTTTTCTTAAATAAGGAATTTGTTATTATTAACTCATACGCTATGGCCATGTCCAATATAACATTCACACTATCATTTCTCGTGCCGTATCCGAAGTCCCAATGAGTTCCTGTATATTCGTCTAAAATAGTCCCTATATGCCCATTAAAATCACCTCCTAGGATGATCTGCTTAGTATTAAAGATTTGTAGAAGCACCCCATCCGGTGTCCCCCAGAACAAACGTTTTTATTGGACATCTGAACCAGCTTAAGGTACATCAACACATACTACATTGAGAACCATATTGCTAAAAACAATTTTTGCCACCATAATCCTATCATTGACCCTTGTGATCCCCACCACTCGGTTTATAAGTTCCTTGACCACTAAGATGCCTACCCCATTATGCTTCCACATACTTCTCGAGTACCATAGTTTGAAACCCTTATCTCCTTTGCTTTAACTCCTGACCACTTAGTCTCCTAAATGTAGGCTATTTGTATCCTATACTTGTCTAAAATTTCTACTAATTCCAAGGACTTTCCCATGAGGGTTTTAATGATCCAAAAGTCTATTCTCATAAAGTCGTCTCCTTTTGTTATTCATGCATGCTGCACGCACCGAATCGCTTGCACTGATTCCATCCACTCTATTTAAAGACACCCCTCCTACCTCGTGTCTTTCACGCTTTCCGTAGGAACTATCCTATATAGTTATTAAAATGTTGATAATAATACTAACAACAACAACAACAACAACAACAACAAAAATAATAATAATAATAATAATGATGATGATGATGATGATGATGACGATGACGATGATGACGATGACGATGATGATGATGATAAAACTAATAATAATACAAAAACAATAAATAATAAATAATTTGCCAATCGAAGGGAGCCTTAGCAATAAACAAAGAATAACAGCATGAACACAAAAGGCATGACTGATTCAGGGTCATGACTAAGATATATACTTAATATTAATATGTACTACTTAATAATATAGTAATAATAATTATATTTTAATTAATTAATTAAATTTATATTTTAATCAATTAATTGATTATATTTTAATTAATTCATTAATTAAATTTTAATTCTATTCAATAAAAATTTTAAATAAAAATATGTCACAAGTGTATCACTCTCTAATAATAATAATAATAATAATCACAAAATATAATTAATTAATTTATTAATTATATTTTTATTAATCATCTAATTATATTATAATTAACTATATTTTAATGATATTTAATTTTAAAATAAAAAAAGAAAATATATGTGTCACAAGCGTCAAGGAATTAATTAGATTTTAATTGATTAATCAATTACTTATCTTTTAGTTAATTAATTAATTATATTTTAATTAATTCATTATTATAATTATGTTAACAATATTGTTTTAATTAATCAATTAATTATTTTTAATTGATCAATTAATTAATTATAATTTAATAAATTCATTAATCATATTTTAATTCTATTCAATAAATTTTTTTGACACTTCTCTATAATAATTAATAATAATTAACAACTAAAACTTAAGATTAGTATATAATAATTAATAATAATTAAAAATTAATAATGCACAGTCATGAATAAGATATATACTTAATATTAAGATGTACTACTTAATAATATAGTAATAATAATTAATAATTAATAATGCATGGTTAATAATTAATAATTGTTAATTAATTATATTAACAACTAATTAATAATAACACAATTATAACTAAACTAATAATTAAATAATAATATGAAAGGATTAATAATAACATGTCTATTTATTAATTACAATAACCGTTCACGTGAAAAAGCCTGGTAACAAGAAAAATAAAATAACACAACCGTACATGGGAGTCACACTTGTGACTATTAGGCCACAAGCGTGATTACTTAACATTTGAGTTATGCCTATGACTATTAAGTTACAGGCATGATTATTCAAGATGAGTATATAATACTTAATAATAGTATAATAATAATTAATATATAATTTACAGTTGTGACTTATTAATCACAGTCGTGAAGAGCTATAAATATACTTAATATTAGTGTATAATAATTAACAATTAATAATGCAGGGTCATGACTAAAATATATACTTAATATTAATATTACTACTTAATAATATAGTAATAATAATTATATTTTAATTAATTCGTTAATTATATTTTAATTCTATTCAACAAAAATTTTAAATAAAAATAATATGTGCCACAAGTGTGATTTAAGTGTCACACCCATGACGTTTCTCTAATAATAATAATAACCACATAATATAATTAATTGATTAATTAAATATATTTTTATTAATCATTTAATTATATTATAATTAATTATGTTTTAATGATATTTAATTTTAAAAATAAAAAGAAAATATACGTGTCACAATTTGAAAGGAATTAATTAAATTTTAATTAATTAACTAATTACATTTTAATCAAATAATTAATTACTTATCATTTAGTTAGTTGATTATATTTTAATTAATTAATTAATTATTATAAAATTGTTAACAATATTTTTTAATTAATCAATTAATTAATTATATTTTAATTATATTTAATAAAAAAATTTAAATAAAAATATATAGGTGTGACTTAAGTGTCACACCCGTGATACTTCTCTAATAATAGTAATAATAATAACGATCACGGCGTAAAGAATAAGAGTCATTTGATGAAACGGACAGTTATTCTTAGTAAATGGTAAGTAAGTGAAGTTCAAAATAGTAAGAAACAAAAAATAAGAAGTCACGCATGTGAGCAATAAGTCACAGGTGTGACGACGATGAGATAGAAAGTGAGGGAGTCGTTAGATCAAAGAGACGGTGAGATGGAAATTCGTAGTCGTCCATCTAAAATAGTGAGAAATAAAAAATAAGGAGTCACGCCTGTAAGCAACAAGTCACAGGCGTGAAGACAATGAAATGGAAGGTAAGAGAACCATTAGATCAAAGGGATGTTGGGATGGAAATTTGTGGTCGTTCATCCCATTTGTTGTTAATATATATACTTAGGGGTCGTTTGGTTCTACTTCTGCTTTTCTGTTGAAGTTTTCAGTTTTTGTTTTTAGTTTTTTTGTTTATGTTTTTCTTTCAAATAAAAACAAAAATCTGTTTGGTTGTTAATGTTAATGTTAATGTAATTGTATTTTTATTACTGATAATAATTACATTTTAGATAAAACTTAAAGATAAATTATTTTTAATTAAACAAATTTATTTAATCTCTTATATAATATTTATTAATAAAATTATGTTATTTTAATAAAATAAATAATTTAAAACTTATTTATAAATTAATATTTATTTGAAATATATTTTAATTATTAAATCAAATTTTATTTGAATATTTATATATTTTA
>JAOTIZ010054343.1:0-12920 GCA_027123425.1 Erythroxylum panamense
TAAGAAGAATAATTGAGGGTATATTAGGTAGTATGTATTTATTAGTTTACGTTCCATCCTAAACTTACCGAATTGGAGGTTTCTTATTTTCACTGTTTAGGATGGAATGGAACGTAACATGAAACCCTCCACTTCCATCATATTCTATTATGAAATCTTCAAATAAATGATAGAAGTGTGTTACATGTCATCTCCTTCCATCCCTAACCTCTCAACCAAACAGGGCCTAAGTCTCCATTGAGTGATCCTTTTGTATTCCCTCCACTCAAACACCAATCAAACCTATTTAAAGTTGTGATGGGGAAAGGAGAAAAAGATTGGAACATATAGGTGTTTTATGTATGTAAGTATCGATTTCTTGATAGATCGAACTGAATTTTTGCTTCAATGGTACAAATTGCTTGAGAGAGTATGTGCTTCTTTCCTTTCATTCAACTTACCTTTAACAGTTGCTTAAAAATTTAAAAAAAGAGTTGCACGGAAATGTTGAAGGGAAGAATGTAAGACATTTTTGTCCTTAGGGACAATTTTGTCTATGTCTCATAAAGTTGGACTAATATTAATTGTAATTTTGGTTTTTAAATAAATTATCGATTAAGTTACGCCATTTGATCCAGATAAAGATGATAAAGTGACCCAATAAATTATCTAGATTAATGGGTCGAAGTTTAGATAAAAAATGGGTTCCAATTAGTGTGAACTGGGTCCATATCGACCTTGTGATAGAAAAGTCCGATATATTCATCTATGAGAAAGACAACGAGATAATCATCTTTTTTCACCCAAAATATTTGTATTCTTCACTACCATCGAAATGCCAAGTAAGAAGAGCACATCAATAATAAATTTTATATACTAAAATAGTATTATTTTGAGAAAAAGAGTTCAGATCCTTTGAACTAACTAGGCCGAGATTAATTTGCTAAGCCTGCCTTTGAACGAATCCAGTTTCAAAACGGGACCAGTCGGCAATACAAGTCCAATTCCTTTAACCTTTTAGCTTCTCCTAAACAAAAAGTTGTATTCTAGAACGACCCCTCATACCGGTTTGCCGTTTACCCGACAACCTAGTCATTTTTTATTTCAATTAATCATAGCTTGGGTCCACTTTGAATAATTCAAAAATTTTGGATATTAATTCTTTTATTTAAAATACAATTCGTTTTTATGAATTTTATAATTGTTAAAATTGTCCTTTTTCTAATATTGTTACCTTTCACGTGCTTTGAGAAATTACCACCATGGTTCAATTAATAGAATTGTCCTCGTTGATTTGGAGGATAATAGACTAAGATAGATTTATAAATATCAATTAAAGTACTTATTAAATAAAATAATTTATTTAAAATACCTAATTTATAAATTATTATACATATTTAACAATTTAGAAAACAATTACCTGGATTGGACCATATGTCTAATTACTTATATTTATACCCATTTTTTTCAACTCCATATTAATTCCCTAAAATGCAAACTCTACTTTATGATATTTTTTTATTATAACAATATTTCATATGCTACTAATTTCCTTTTGTGGTCACATGCACCATGTAAACTAAAATTCCTTTTTAACTTCATTACTTAAATTTCTTTCTTTTAAATTTAATAAGTACTTTTTAAACTTCTTCAAAACATTTTATCTTTAAATCAATTTCGAGATCTCAATTTTTATCAAAAAATTCTCTTTGAAATTTAGATGCATGTCATATGATAGTTTTATATTTCTATTTTAATGATTAGAGTTTAAAAGGAAAATACAACAAAAATGGAAATAAAAAAATGAAAACAAAAACAAAAACGAAATTTCTGATTGATTTATGTATAATACGCAAAGTTATTAGAAATTTTGAACAAAAAATTAGATTAAAATAAATGAGATTTTGTATTAACTAAATTTATTTATATAATATGAGTACGTTAATAATAAATAAGTTATATTGGATTTAAATGATTTAATCTCAAGATTGAATTTAAATTTAATATTAATCTGATTAAATTTAATTTAATCAGTTAATTTTAAGTAGTAGGAGGGTCAGAAATTGGACTTTCCTTTTTGCTTTGAATGACATGTTTCCTAAGCGTTTTTACTCAGTCCACCTTCCCCTGACTTCTTGTACTCGGCATTCAAAGAGCTATCTTCCGTGTTTCTTCATGTTCTTTCCTTCTATTTATTCCATTGTAATCCACTTACCATATCATCAAACTTACAGTTGAACCCTTTTCGATTTCGTGCCAGTTTGGCTACCTATTTCAATATTTTCATTAGTAGTCCAGTTCCTGAGTCATCGTGATCAGCTTCCTGAATCGATTGGTTGCAGAGCTTCGATTTCACTCTCAAAAATCATATTCATTAGCTTCTTGCTGTTCCTAAAGCTAACCCTTCTTCACCTGCAAGTTCTGGTGATTTTACACGTACTGCAAGTCCTATTTCCAAGTATATATCGAACGTATATCAGAAACTACTGTCTTTTATATTGGGTCAAATCATTTTTTTCTCCCCATTCTTTTGCATTGAGAAAATGGGAGATTGCGAACTGAAGAATCTGACAGCTGAGTTGAGAAAGGGAAGAGAGCTAGCTAGACAGCTCCAAATCCATCTCAACGTGCCATATTCTTCGAGAGAAACTCGCGAAATAATGTTGCTACAAAAGATTCTGAATTCTTTTGAAAAGTCACTGTCTATTGTAAATTTTAGCAGTTCAGGGTCAGGAGCATCAGTTCCCATTCCAATGACTGAATCACCGCCATCTCTAACTGGACATTCCCGGAGTGAAGACTCTCATCACGACCTCATAGATGGGTCCAAGAAGAGGTAAAATGTGATATGAACTTCACACATGTAATACAGTTCTGAATCTCAATGACTTGGTCGAACCTATTTGTGTTGGTGTAATAATCTGACAGGAAGAGTATTCGCAGGCGGATGCAACAAGTTCGAGTTGATCCAGGAATGGGAGTGGAAGGTTCTCTTGATGATGGGTTCAGTTGGAGAAAATACGGACAAAAAGACATTGTTGGAACCAAATATCCGAGGTTGGATCTCTATCTTGTCCTGTTCTTTTTTTGTTTCGAAACATAAATAACGAAAGACGTGTGCTTGCAGAGAGTATTACAGGTGTACTCATCGAAAAGTCCAAGGTTGCTTGGCGACAAAACATGTTCAAAGATCTGATTACGACGCAACAATCTTGGAGACCACCTACCTAGGAAGTCACACCTGTAACCAAGCCACTCATGTCCTATCTCCTTCTAATCAACAAGAGCAATCGCAGGATTTGGACTCTGTCAACGAACAGTCAATTCATTCCTTCCACTTCCCGTCGACATCCATCGTGAAGCCTGAACCTCGCACGTTCTCTCCTTCCATGGCGAATAACTGCTTCATGAGCAACTTTTCTCCCTCGCTTATGTCACCTTCCACAAGTGGGGTTCGCCATAGTTTTGGAGGAGACGAAAGTTTCCATCAGAATTCGGGGTCTGAGCTCAATGATATAATCTCTGCAGCAACCTCCGTCACTAACCATCCGACGGTGGGATTCGATTTCAGTTTCGTGAACGACGAGTTTGATCCGAATTTCACCTTCAGCAATAATCCTGGATTCTTCTTCTGAGCGATCACTGCTAAGCATGCGATCGTGTGGAGACTTTAAGCATATTGCATGTGGTACCACAAAATCTGGATAAGTTGGAGATTAGAATTTTGATTTTGTTTCGTAACATGTTCTGATTAATTTTCTGTTTGTTTGATTTTGTTTCGCAACATGTTATGTTTCGTAGCAATAAGCAGGCCTTAATGGTCCAGTTACTCAAGCTAAGATCGGTTTGAGACTCAACTTTTTTTTAAAGAAATAATAAGAGTTAAGTCAAGTAAATTTAGATTTAAGCAGTTCATACTCGAATTTAATTAAAAACATTTATTTTATACATTTGATTTTGAAAAAATTATCTCTAACAAAATGTTATTAATTCTTTGTTGTGATATATATAGTATGATAAGTTTATGATGAAATGATTGCTTAAGAAACATATTTGGGAAAAGGTAAACATGTGATAGGAAAATCATATGGAATCTGTGTTTGTAGAATTTATAATTTAGAATCTAAGATTAACTTGGGAGAGGTGAGAATGGCATTAAAAGCCAAATTTGAATGTGTAAATTTTGATTTATGTTGTAAATTTCTTAAGCAAATAAAGTTAGGAGAATAGGAAAGGGATATGACATTCAAAAGTACTTAACTTTTTAATTTCTTAAATTTAGTGATTAAATATTTAAAGTTTTCAATGATTAACTTTTTAAAAATCAAATAATTTAAATTAAAATATTACTAGAGACAACATTTTATTTGATTTTGAAATATTCATTTGCTTAAAAAATAAAAGCTTTAATATTAATTTAAGTCCAATCCGATCCAAAATTAATGATCAAATTTTGAGTTAATTAAAACTTCAAATCCAACGTAGACCTAAGTATAAAAAAATTTAGAATTCAAAATAAGCCGAAACCTCAAATATAATGCTTTGAGTTTGAGCTTATTAAAAAATATTTTAAAGCCTAAATTTAATGGCACATATTAAGACAGAATCCTATTGACGATTTGCTTGTCCAGGACAAGCACCTTAAAAGTCTTGAACTAAGAACAATAAATGTTCTCCTTGGAATCCAATTCCAAATCAAAATGAGCCAATGTGGTCCACGACCCATTAAGGAAATTCACGCTCGTATCACAGTACATGGGACCATATGTCCCTTAATTACCATACTGTTGAAATATCCCAGGTAAAGTTTAACGATTCAACAAAGTTAATGCTTGAATACTTAAAATATACACACCATATTATGTACTTCAAATATTCATTCTGCGATCATTAAAACAAACAAATAGTAACCATTAAGGGTTTTCTTATTTCAATTAAAAAAATAGCAATATGAATTATAATGAATATAATGAGAAATAAAAAATAAATCGATTGCTAGTAAGGCAGTTAAATGCATGCTATTTTGTTTTTGTGTGTTATGAGATTACCTTTGATAGCTCTTATTTATACATAACTATTTATTCTTTATAAAGTTCTGATTTACCCAACAACAAAAAAGGATCCATTTTTCACTATATTAAGAGTACGAAGTATTGTCTCAAAATATTATTCATCCAATTTTAATATATTATCATACATCTTTTTTAATTCTTTACTTATTTTTCTCATACCAAGTAATCAAGCACTTCCTAAGTCTCCATTTAGTGATCATTTTGTGTTCCCTCCACTCAAACACCAATCAAACCTATTTAAAGTTCTGGTAGAGAAGGGAGAAAAAGATTGGGACATATAGGTGGTTTATGTATGTAAGTATCGATTTCTTGATAGATCGAACTGAATTTTTGCTTCAATTGTACAAATTGCTTGAGAGAGTCTGTGCTTCTTTCCTTTCATTCAACTTACTCTTTAACAGTTGCTTAAAAAATGAAAAATAGAGTTGTAAGGAAACATTGAAGGGAAGAACTCATAATCAATTAAGCAGAATTTGATCAATCATAGTAGCGCGCATTAGTGGTAATAATAACAAAAACATTAGCTGATAGTCACAAATCAAAAGACTGAATTCAGGTTCGTTATTTTTCATATTCATATCGAATAAACTATCAAATATACACACACGTAAATTAAAAACAAAAAAACAAACAAAACTTTTGCACGAAGACAAAAAATAAATTTGATTCATGCACTGAACCACAATGCTGAAGTGAAGTTACAAAAAAAAAAGAACTCAAGATTTCTGATCAATTCCAAGAATTATCTTTTGTACAAGTCACATGACTAGTCTACTGTTACATGTTGCTCGCAATTAAGAATATACGTAAATGCCAATACTCAAAATTCATTAATACAACCTCAGAGAAAAAGAGAAGGAGTTGTTAGGCATGTAGGGTAGTGAAGCAGGTTTAACAGAAAGTTTGTTGAACTTGTTGGACGAGATCTTCATCTTCTACACCAATTTGGCATTCAATTCCAACCTGTTAAAACAAAGCAGAAAATGTTCAATCGTTATCTTCGAGGACTCCATGTAACTCCACAGTGATTCCACGCACACTAGAAACAACAAGAAGTTCTTGAAACTTTGAAGCCCCAAACGGTTCCGTAAGAGTAAGATCCCCTCTCAGCAACCCCCTCAGGTGGTAGCTTTCGAGAAACGTGCAATGAGCTTCCAAGTCAGTGCTCAGTAATAATGCATGCAGTACAAAGTAGTAGTAGAAGATGTAGATGTTTCTTTTTCTCATGATTTTATGCTGAAACCTTACAAGAAATGATCTCATAATTCATTAGAAACAAGACACGTGGAATGACCTAAATGGTGTAAACTCTTCATTTAAGGTTCTCCCTCATAGGAAATCTTGAGTTCGAGTCATACAAAAAGAGGAGAAATGGAAAATTTTCCTTGTTGATAATCCTCTAGGTCCTTAAGCAAAGTTCGTTGATCAGATCAATTACAAACGCCTGGCTTCCAGTGGCAATGTGAGAGTTAAAGCTACTAAGGAACTCGAGGGCTGCTGGAAACCTGATACTGAGTAGGGTCAGTGATCAATCAGTAGTTGATCAGTCAAGTATGTGATGACTCTTTGTGCACAGAAATATACAGGCTACGTAAAAATCTGAGGGATCTTGAAATTTCAGATTTACCTCCTCTAAGATTCTTAAGATAGGGTCTTAGGGGCTTAATTAAAAGAAAAGACACATTCAAGTCAACTCTAACCTACTAACTCTACTATGAGCCAAAACTTTATAAACATGAGATGGGATACAACAGATCAGAAGAAGCAAATTCATAACCATAGTTTTTGTAAATTTTCTTTTCTTGTCAGCAACTTTCAATGCTAGTGTCAATCATGTATCGAGGAATCTGAATCTCCAATCGAAAGGTTCTTTTTTATGGAAATAATGCACATAAACTATTTAGTGTTCGTAACGTTTTTTACCTTTACGTAAATAAATTAAGCATGGTTTCTTCAATGGTGTTAATGGTCACATCTAAAATCTCGAGGGAGAGATCGTCGAGGGCAGAGATTATCTTCACTGCTAGACCACGAATCCTTGGAGATGCGGTTTTCAAGAGAACATGAAGAGGTCCCAATAGTCCAAAAGCCATCCAAAGAGAACTTGCAATGAATGAGAAGAACGATAGGTTAAATGGCCTGAATTCCACGCTTTTTAATTTATTCCATTCTACCGATCATTCTTCTCATTCATTGCAAGGATGGCTTTCTTTGCAAATGGGAGGGAACTTATAACTGCTTAAACTTGCAGGATTGAGTACAATAAGGAACTTATTGGATATAAGATATATATCTACTTATTTTTGTTTTGGCATTTTGTTTATTAATTGGACTTATAAGATATTAATTGGACACTGATAGCTAATCATTAATCCTTATTTGACTTGGATTCAAAAAACTATTAGAAATAATCTTCTAATTGTGATAGAGTTTTATCTCCAATTGATGTATATCTTGGTAAGATGTGATGTGGATTATGATGGTGTAGTTGTTGGGGTAGTGTTGGAATTTTAGTAGGTGTGCGTTAATTGAATTTTGGAAATATAGCCGAGTGTGTGCGTGAGTTATGTGTTGGTGATATACGGTTGATTGATTTTTGGTTGAAATATGTGTGTCTTGTGCCATATGGGGTAACTGGAAGTTCTTGGTGTTGGAAGCTTGCGTGTAAAATATTTGATAGAATGTGCTGCAAGTTGTTAACTAACTATGTAAGAATGAAGCCTAGACGTTCATGATTTGGTATTGAGTTATTGGAGTAACTCACAATTGGATAACTTTTCAGTATTACGTGTGGTTTTTCTGGTTTAGGAGTTTATTGGTTTTGCATCGATTTGTATGGGAGCTATTCACGCTAAACGTTCATCTCCTTGAGTGTTTCACAGCTGGGCTGTCTTTAAGGATTGGGTATATCTTCTGTTGTGAACTACTCTCTGACTGAGCAGGTGTGACCTGATTTTGAAGTTGGCATGGATCGGCCAAATAGGTGGATAATTATTCAGATATATTCAAGAAGCTGAACCTATACGGAAATCTTTCTTTTATCTGAAGTGTATTGTTATTCTTTTCTTAGTTGATTGATTACTTGAGTTATTTTAATTAATTTTCTTTCTTTAAGAGTAGTAGAGAAAAATTCTCTGTTGAAGTTAATATGAGTTGGTCGTGTTATC
This sequence comes from Erythroxylum panamense, assembly GCA_027123425.1. Taxonomy (NCBI): domain Eukaryota; kingdom Viridiplantae; phylum Streptophyta; class Magnoliopsida; order Malpighiales; family Erythroxylaceae; genus Erythroxylum; species Erythroxylum panamense. The sequence continues at coordinate 8,219 of JAOTIZ010054343.1, forward strand.
AAATGTGAAAATCTTTCACAAGAAGTGAGGATGAGAGATAGATTTAAGGATTAAGTAGTGTTGGCCTAGTAAGGCCTTGTGTAAATATATTGTACTTTTATGAAAGTGATTAAGATGGGTGTGGGCTCTGTAGACATAAGCAAGGTGTATCGAACTATATTACCAAATTTCGTATTGATTTGTTTAATGTTGTATTTATTTTTCTATTTTCGTTTGATACAGAAAAATTAACAGTTGTTGATACAGTTATTTTATATCTAGTAACCAACAAATATAGTTACAAGTAGCTGCAGTCAAATCGAAATTTTTGGCTCTATTTGGCAATCGGTTGATTGCATTAGCTGTTAGCTGATTCTATTATCTGTTAGCTGATAACTGATTATATCAGCTGATTTGACTAGCCGATTACATTAGCTATTTGTTAGAGATATTTGGTAAAATTAACTGTTTATGTATAAAATGACTTCTGAGAACATGACTTAAAAAAAATTACAAGGGTATAAATATTATATATCTTAGTATTTCGTTGAATATTCTTATAAGAATTTAGATTTTAGAGAAGTCATGTTCATCTGTACTGTTTCATCATCTATGAGAAATTTATGCAACTCTTTCTATATTCATTTTCGTTTAATGTCAACATTTTATTTCTATCCTATAAGTGCATAAAACAATTATAAGAACAAATAATATTCCTAAAACGTAAGTATCTAGGAACCTCAACTAGGTTGTCTTATTTACTAGAATTGTTGCATATTAAAACTAACAAAAATATGACGCATGTATGACGCGTGTAGTACTTAATTGCAAGATAATCAAGAATACAATTTTTTTTATCTGAAACGGAAGAGAAACAATACAAAATCAATACAAAGCGAAACCAAGTACCCTAACAAACGTAAGGTCCTCCGATACAAAATGCCTTGTTGATCTTGAAGTAGGGATTCCCGAACAGTCGTCGGGGGATTCTAGAGAATGTGCAGGCCTGGGCCGTGAGAGGCGGCAGCAATTGAACCTCCCAGTCACGATGAAGAAGTCGCTGGGTACCTATCACTAAAAGAAGATCATCAGTGAGAACAGGGTTGGAAGAGGAGAGGATGGTAATAACCTTGAGTGAGTCAACTTCTACAATGACTCGGCGATAACCTCAAGAATACAATTTAAACATCAAAATATTACGCAATTACACAAATGGAAGAAATGCAAGGTGGCTGGCATCACAAATAAATGGAAGAAGAAAAGTAAAAAGAATATCCTTATTTAAGCAAGGATTGAAGTGTTTGATGCTCTTTTTTCTTCTTTAGCTGGTGGCAAATACATATAGGAAAGAGTACAGTTGGGTTGCTCATATTGCAACATTTTCGTTTTTAGCTGTTTATCTTCAATAAACTCATGAAAAAGCTGCTCACCAAATAATGTTGCTAGCTGTTTGAAAAGTCAAACAGACAACCAATCACCTAAAGAATAGCTGATTGGTTGGTATCAAAACGAGGCCTTTGTCAAACTACTATGCTACAGTTTTTTTCAACTATAAATTTCTGCTCACCAATCTCTAACTTGGAAATCACATCTAGTGCGTGGTCTCTCTTGTTTAAAGTAGATTGTCTACTGTTAGCCATGGTTTTTGCATTGTTTACTTAAAGCCATGGTTGAACACCATAAAGTTAGACATTGTTTACTTATAGTCGTAGTCTCTCTGCTTTATGTTGTGCTTTGCTTATTTTCTCTACTACATTTTGTTTTGTTGCTATTCTTGGCTTCTGCGTTTCACTTCCTCCTCTCTTAGCTGCCTTTTGGTCTTTCTCCCAAGCTATTGCTATGTCGTTTGTGCTTCTTTTTATCTGCTGCATTTTAACTTTTGTTCCTCTCCTCTACACTGCGTTTTATTAGAGGATGGAGTGCTACTCTGCATTTTTCTGCTACTGTGTGTTTTACTTTATCCTCTGGTGCTTTGGCTGCTACGTAATTTTCTTCTTACCCTTTGCATTTTGCTACTCTTCTCCTGCTCCCTTTTTGCTACTATTCTCCTGCTCTTGGTGTTGCGTCATTTTGGCCGCTGCTGTTGGATTTTGGTGCTGTTTATTTTTCTACTATATTGCTTTGTTTTGGGATTTTTTCCTCGGCTGAACTTTAATTTCGGCCAGATTTTCTTCTACATTCTTTTCATTATGTCCACTAGACTTACAAGAAAATATTTAATATAATTTAAATCTTTTTTAAAATAAAATATGAAACTAAACGACTTAGGTTTACAATAGTAAAATGTAGCTATTTTAACCCAAATGTTCTATATTTTAACCCAATGACAAGTTTTAGTAATTACACTATCTATAGGGACAACTCCTACTTTTAATCCATTGATTAGACTAATTACATGCAGATTAATAGCAAGTGGAAGATGAGCAAACGTCAGTTTCAATATCTTATGTGTAGCTTAGTCATATCTAGGTGTAATAACCTTAACTTGGGTAGGTTTATGTTTGTCTTTTGTAAAAACGATACAATAGCAGCTTGGGAGGAAGACCAAAACGTAGCCAACAGAAGAGGAAGCGAAACGCAAAAGCCAAAAGCAACACCAAAACGCGGTGTAGCAGAGAAGAAAAGCAATACACAACATAATGCAAAGGAGCAACAAGCCAACCCAAAACACTCTGGTAGCTAAAAAAAGGTATATGGAAGTACACAATCAGTTTATTTTCACTTTTCTTTTTGTTAATCTTTGTTTCTTTAAGACCATCGATTGTGACCAGAGGCAAGTTTTCCCAACCATGGCTCACCACAGGAGCTCCATAAAAAGTGTAAATAAGGCAGGATAACACTGAAATGAAGTAAGGAACACAAGAAAACTCCTCTGCGTTCTTATTTCATACGACCCTCGTGAATGTTTGTCTGCAATCAACAAGTTATAAGAAAAAAACATTGCATGATCATGAATAGGATGTGCTATAATAATGTCAGGATAATGTTTCAACGTAGCTTCTTTGTGCCTTTATGTTGTACCAACGTAATGTTCAGAATCCCGACATTATTATAGCGCACTCTATTGATGATTATGCAATGTTTTTTTTTTGTAACTTGTTGGTTGCAGACTAAGATTCACGAGGGTCTTAAGAAAGAAGAACACAGAGGAGTTTTCTTGTTACTCCCTACATCATTTAAGTGTTAGCTTGCCTTACTTACACTTTTTATGGAACTCCTGTGGTGAGCCATGGTTGGGAAAACTTGCCTCTGGTCACAATCAATGGTCTTAAAGAAACAAAGATCAACAAAAAGAAAAGTGAAAATAAACTAATTGTGTACTTCCATATACCTTATTTTAGCTACCAGCGTGTTTTGGGTTGACTTGTTGCTCCTTTGCATTATGTTGCGTTTTGCTTTTCTTTTTTGCTACACCGCATTTTGGTGTTGCTCTTGGCTTTTGCGTTTCCCTTCCTCTTCTCTCGGCTACGTTTTGGTCTTTCTCCCAAGCTGTTATTGTGTCGTTTTTACTTCTTCTTGTCTGCTGCTATTGTTTCTGTTGCTCCTAGCCATTGGGAAGTAGTTGAGTTTGTTTCAGTTGTTCCTAAATATTAGGAAGTAGTTGAAGGAAGCAATCTTTTCCTGAATACCTATACAAGGCTGTAGTTTGCACTAATATTATACATTCGTTGTCATACATTTTTGTTATCATCATTTATTTATTCTTAACCTTCTTCTTATGAAAAAGTCATTAGGAAGTAGTTAAGTTTGTTTCAGTTGTTCCTAAATATTAGGAAGTAGTTTAGTTTGTTCCTACAATTAAGGAAGCAATCTTTCCCTGAATATCTATATAAGGCCATTGTTTGCACTAATATTATACATTCGTGGTCATTTTTGTTGTCATCATTTTTTTTAATCTTCTTCTTATGAACGGCTCACTGGATAATTATTATTATGAAATAATTAGTTATTCATGTGACCATTACTCGAAGGGTACATTTAGTTTTCAAGTTTATACAATAAAAAAAACATTTCGTGAAGTTTTTGGAAAAAATAGAATAAAAATGTTTGAGTGAAGTGTTTGAGAATTGCTACTTTTATCAATTCAAATTTGGCAGTTGTGGCTTTTTAATCAGGGGAGTTCTATACTCGGTGAGGTAAAGAAAGATTAAAAAAGAAGGAGATGAACGTGAAAATTCCATAAAGTGCCGACTTTCTCTGGTGTCCCTAGTGAAAGGTCGGAAAGCATGAGAAAGTGCTAAGATCCCAGAAATCTAAGGTCGTTTTTCGTACCCAATGTAAGCAAAATCAGTTGATGTAATTCTCGGATACGGTCCATCTCAGGTAAAGGGACACCAAGTTTTCAACAAATGCGACATCCAAATAAGGACACCAAGTTTTCAACGAATGTTAGAAAAAGAAAGAAGACAGCTGCATATAGTGGAGTGCCTATACAAGGCACTCTGTGCTTCATACAAAAATCACAACAAATACACATAAGAAAATCAGAGCAAAACAATACTTTGAAATTAGGAAATATCTTTTTAACATGTTAGTCAGCAACAAAATAATAAGGTTAGTATTTTTAGGTTAGAAAATGTCTTATGAGCCACTATTTTTGTTGGACCCCGCTGTCGGAGCCCAACATCGGATGTTGGACTCCGCTACCGGAGCCCAACATCGGACCTGAGAGCGTGGTGCTGGACCCATGAAACATGCTAATTATGCATTTAAAGAAAAGACC
>JAOTIZ010054448.1:0-12910 GCA_027123425.1 Erythroxylum panamense
TCTGTAAACATTTATAAAACAATTCCATCAATTTAGGATACCAATTTCAACACATCAATCAAAATTAAGTCCGAAATATATGCATTTTAATTGACTTAACAAGCCACGTCTTATCAAAACCAAAAGAAATAGCTGCTCTAGCTAACAAATGAGCAACTTGATTAATAGCACGCCTAACAAAAATAATAACAAAAGAATAAGAACCAACAAAGAATCTCCTACAATCATCAATAATTAAGCCAAACTCTGTGGAGTTCTGACTATATGAATTAATTGCATCTTCTTTACAATCCAACTCAATGACAATCCTCGGAAAATTAAGAGACTTTAAAAGTCTCAGAACTTATCTCAAAGTCACCGCCTCTGCTTCTTTAGGCAATTCATAGCCAGGCCGTAAACCTGAAAAGTCAATCAGAAATTGACTATTAGAGTCACAAACCACCGCTCCATATCCTAAAAAATACTGATCTTGAAAAGCCACCCCATCCATGCTACACTTCACCCACCCTTTTGCCAGAGCAACCCACCTAATTACTCTATCCCTCTCCCCAGTCAAACTACTTTCCCTAGCATTTTGTCTCTCACCTTACTCATGATCCCCTCTCTTTCTCTGCACCTCACTCCAACTCTCCACTATTTGAATCCCATCCACTACTAATCGACCCAACTCTCTCCTATCAATTGATCGTCAAACAATACCATTCCTCACCGTCCAGATCGCCCATAAACCCGCTACCTTTTGTTGTGTCTCCTCCTCTATGGCATTATGCAACATCCTATCATCCAATCGGATAAGGACACACTCTCATCTGACATCTCTCCCACACTTCTCCAAGCCTCCTTCACAAACCTACAATGTAGAAATAAATGAGAAATCTTCTCCCCAAAATCCCCACAAAAATAACACTTGTCCACAATCTTCACTCCCCTGCAAGCCAAACGATAAGTAATCGGAAGACAATCCTTCATAAGACGCCACATGAAATTTCTCACCTTTGGCGGGACATCCAATTTTCATAGATTTTTTCAAAGGAAACCCTCATCAAAACTATCCATCGTCCCCTTCAAACTGCAAGCAACAAAGTAAGCCGATTTAACATAATAATCTTCATTCTTTGAGTAATGCCATTTTTTTTATTCATCACACCCTCATCAGAAACTACAACAGACAAAATATCTCTGACATCCTGATCTAAAAAAAGAGATTCTACCAGCTCCACATCCCATAACCTACTCCCAGGAATCTAAAGATCACAAACACGCATATCTTCTAAGCCAGGAATAATAAGAGATTCAATTAGACGACTCTCTGAACTCTTGATCCACCTATCCTTCCAAATATTAAGAGATCTTCCATCCCCCACTATCCACCTACAACCCTTATCAATCAACTCACGCATCCTCCAAATACTCTGCCATGTAAAACTCGGGAGAAAGTCAATATTTGCATAAAGAAAATCTAAGTGTCTGTAATATTTAGCTTTAAAGATCCTGCTGATCAATGAATTAAGAAAATTTATCAACCTCCAAGCTTGCTTCCCCAACATTGCATGACTAAAGCCACTAAGGCATTTAAACCCCAAGCCACCTAAACTTTTCAGGATACAAATTCTTTGCTAATTAAACTAATGCAAACATCGCGACCCATCACCTTTCGTACCCCACCAAAAAGAATTCATCATCTTTTCTAATTCATCACAAAGAGAAACCAGAAGTTTAAAAACACTCATACAATAAGTAGGAATAGCTTGAGTAACCGATTTGAGTAAGATTTCTTTCCCCGCTCTAGGCAACAATTTTTCTTGCCACCTTTGCACTCGAGCCTATAGTTATTTCTTTAGAAAACCAAAGATACTTTTTTTTGCTCCTGTCAATTATAGATGGAAGACCTAAGTATCTCCCCATATTTAAAGGATTAAAAACATTTAAAATCCCACAAATCTCAACTTTTCTATCAATACCAACATTCGAACTGAAGAAAATACTTGACTTGTCAAAATTAATCGCCTGACCAAATAAAGTCTCATATTTTTGAAGAGTTTCTTTTATTCTTAAAGGCTCAGATGTATCTGCTCTAAAAAATAAAAACTATCATTCGCAAAAAATAAATGAGAAATTGAAGGAGCACCTTTAGCCACCTTATAGCCATTAATATTACCACATCTTTCCTGAGCCTGGATCATAACTGACAACCCTTCAGCTCCAATAATGAACAGATATGGGGAAAGTGGATCCCCTACCTCAACCCCCTGCTCGGATGAATAGGCCCAATTAATCTACCATTAAACCCCACTGAATATTCCACAGTAGACATACAAAGCATCATCCAGTTAACCCACTTCGCACTAAAACCCAACCTTTCCATCATCCCCACCAAAAAATCCCATGACATCCGATCATAGGCTTTACTGATATCAATTTTTAGAGAAACATCCCCCTTACGACCTTTTGTTTTAGTCTTCAAATGATGAATCACTTCAAACGCTACCAACACATTATCAATAATAAGTCTGCCAGGCACAAAGTCGACCACGTCTCTAAGATAATATCGAGTAAAACAAGTTCTAGACAATTGGCCAATACCTTCGAAATTATTTTGTACAGCACATTACACAAAGAAATAGGCCTAAGATCTTTCATCGATTAAGGATTAAGACATTTTGGAATCAGAGCTATTATAGTGTCATTTATTCCTAACAGGAATTCACCTCTATTGAGCAATCCACAGTAGCATGGAAAACATCATCCCTAAATTCCAAAACCTTTGAAAAAAAGTCAGATTAAGACCATCTAGACCCGGAGATTTATCTGGATGTATTTGGAACACGGCTTTTTGGAACTCATCTTTTGAAAAAGCCTGTACCAACCGAATATTCTCCATCTCTCCCAGTCGAACCTCCACCCCATCGAAACCTCCCCAATCCACACTTGAACTCATCCCAAATAGTCTCTCAAAATAAGATTTTACCACTTGACCGACCTCACCATCCTCAATAACCCATCGACCATTCATCATCTTTGATACCTCTAATTGTATTACTTCTTTTCCTATTTGAGGCTACAAAATGAAAAAAATTTGTATTCATATTCCCATCCAACATTCATAATTGCTTAGCTCTTTGCTTCCAGTAAGTCTCTTCTTTACCCAATAAGTCGTTAAGTTTGTCATTAAGCCTTAGCAACCTATCAGAGTTACAACTACCCTCCCTAGATCTCCCAATATGAATTTTACACTCCTCCAATTCACTCTTAAATTGACTCCTAAATATACCTTCCCCATTCCCCCATCCTACCCGCCAGCCCCTTAAGCTTTTCGATCACGAGTCTACAGTAACTTTCAATCAACATATGAATCTAAAATATTCCAATTTAAAATTTGCAGCAAATGATTTTCACTGACTTTCTGAGTTTTGAGTGATAATTTAAAAGTAAAATTTTAAAAATTTTCATCTATTTTAGCTTATTAAATATTTGAATATATTATACTTAATTTGTAATTTGTCATTCATGTGGACACTATATTAGCATTTTAAATCAGAACATTAATATTAAATGATATTGTGTTTATTTGTGTTTCTCCTTTTTAATTTTTAGAATACTTATTGTGTATAAAAATATAATTAAACATTAATAAATAATTGAATTTTTGTAATTGTAATTTTCGTTATACTTGTGAGGATAACATCAGTTGAGAGAAATTTTCAAAGTTAAAATTATTGAAAACCTACTTGAGGTCGTCAATGTCTCAAGAAAGGTTGAATGATTTAGTTATTTTATGTATCGAAAAGGATATCTTGGACAATATTGATCTTGATAATATTATTCAAGATTTTGTATTTAAAAATGTACAGAGAAATTTTTTGATAAATCATGATCATCTGTGTGTTTGTTAGTACAATTCTCTTAATGTTTTGTAATTTAATATTGTTGTTTGAATGCTGCTGTTACTATTTTGTTGTTTTTGCTTCTATTTTTAGTGATTTTATTGTTATTAATACTTGTACGATATTATTAGCTGATGTTATGATCATTTAATATTTTGTTGAGTATTTAAAGTTATAAATTGAGTTACTTATGTATAGATATAAAATTTTAATAAATAAAAATATACTTTTAAAATTTACATGGTTGTATATTGCCGATTTATGAGACTTTTTGTTAACCTCGCCTAGGATCCATAAAATGTTAGAAACTCGTTAGTGGATCTTTTATTATTATTAATCAAAGGGTCATGGCATTGTAACAACATTTGGAATTGTTATCACGATTTGTTGTAATTTAGGTCACTTCTTTATAAATCATTTATGAGTACAATTCACGATCTACAATTTAAAATCTTATTGAGAATGTTGCATGAAAACCTGAAACTCTGGATTGAATCATAAAATGCCACGTATAGAGAGAAATGTGCTGTGAACTGGTTCAAGGATGTAGTATGGGACATGTGAAAGTAGGTTAAGTCTTGTGGGTTCAGGATTCACCATTTTAAGAATGATTTGAAGGAGTAGCTCATTTGGTTTCTCATGATGAGTTCAGTGTAAGCCTTTGGTTGCATTTATTATTATTAAAATTTACTAAATATTAATCCATACACTTATATAAGTTTTAGAAAATAGTTTAAAGATAACTCTCTTCATTTTAAAAAATAGAAATATCAACTTCTATACTATTTACACATCAATAAAACAGGGATATTAATTCCTGAGACATGGAAGCTAAGAGCTACTCTCGAGAATGGACAAAGTCGTGTGATGTTATCTTATATTTGCGTAATTACTTTCCAAATGATGCTTGTTCTACACATAAGCGTTAGAGTTTATTACTACACCCTTATGATCGTTTTGCGAGAGGTTCTGCTTTTTGTGGAATTCTGATAGGAGTTTGTAAATATGTGAAATTCTGATAGACAAGTCAAAAAGAGAAGAGGGTTGGAAGGAGTCTGACTTCATTGCATCTTTCACAACAACCTCACCCAACATCGACTGACATGTATTGTCCAAATGATCCCCATTCCAAACCAACATGGCACCAACGTGAAAGAAAGTAAAAAATAACTAACTTTAACACCCACACACAAACTATATATATATATATATATATATATAATGGGCACTGGCAGGGGTCATATTTATTTTATTTTTATTAATGAAAAAGTTCATAACGTATTCGAAAAGAAATAATTAGATTCGTTTGTTAAATAGGATAAAAAATGAGCCTAAGTAAAAACTTGTTAAGTGGAAGAAAAGGTAGACAGTAATAAATTTTATTAGTTTATGCCCTTCCAACTAATCAATTGGTTGCAATTTGATATATGACATTATTGTTTAATTAATAAAGCATTCTTTATTTTTATGTATATTATATTAATTATGTTTGATGTTATAATGCTAAAGGTAAAATTCTTGGAACAGTTACATTATTTTTGGTTAGTAGTGATTTATGAAATCATCTAGTCAAAATAAATTGATATTTCAAAACCCGTATTCAAATATTAATTATAAATCAATTACTAATTAACAAAATGAATATAATTGAATACAAAAAAGTAACACTATGTTCATACTTTGTTCAATTGAAACATTGAATCATGAAATGATTAAATTATATATCGTAATGACATTTTAAGTCAAATCATTTTGACATTTCTCATATTTAAGTGATCAGGACATATTGTTAGACGACAATTTTGATATATGATTATCAACTGTTTAATTGAAGAATTAAAGATAAATTAAAAGAAGTTTTAATTTATTTTATTCTAATTATGAATTATAGTCATGATTTATAATCATTAGAAATCTAATGGATCACACATAAAAGAGTAGTTTGTAAAGAAAAATCAATTTTAATTGAGTTGGACTTAATTATATAAACTTTGAGAAATTTTAAGAATCAAATATAAGATGTTTACTTTTATTAAAATTAAATTAATTATAATTAGAGTTTGACTTTAGTTATAATTGAGGTATTTAATTTTAATATAAAATTTAAAAGTCTAATAATTTTTCTATAAATAAGACTAAGTATAAGAGAGTTAACACTTCTGCATAATTCTTCTCAAGAGTTGAGAAACTACTCTGTAAATACTGTTAGAGACTGCACACGTAAACATTTTCTGGTTGACACATCAAAAAGTTTTAAAAGGATTTCGATAGAAATATCAAATTAAGTATGATTTCTAATTTTATGAATTGATTTAATTATTCAAGTTATTCAATTTTCAAGATTTGATCAAAAATCTTAAAATTTTATTTTTCACCACACTCTTGATTCGATCATGGTATATAGCTAGTTTCTAACAAATTTATAAAAAATAATCTGACTAAAAGTATTATTTATTAAGCTCCACAATTCTATATTAACCACTTTCAACTTACAAAATATAAGAACAAAAAATGTTGTCTCGATATTAGACTCTTAGGTTTACTGGTCTAAAAATTTTAAGTTTAAATTACACTTAAAAAGTTGTTATTAATTTCGATGATTTTAAAGGATGAAAGAAAATGAAAATACATAAATTTGTAATACAATTTGAATCAATTTTATCATTTAAATTTTTATCTATTATACTATTTATTTAATATGCACTTAAAATTAAAAAATATAAAATGCAACATAATAAATTATATAAACAAGCTACACAAGTCAAGCAACATTCAAGTTAGGTCATCTAAAAGCAATCATCCTCCACATATAAATAGCACTTATCATCTCCATAGGTTTTTGACATTGTTTCTGACAAAGATGCCTAATCTGGTTTTGGTTTCCTTTCTCCTTGGTCTGTCCTTCGCATTAGCATGCAATGCGGCAACTTACCTGGTCGGAGATACCTCCGGTTGGGACATAAGCACCAATATTGATTGGTGGGCACAGGACAAGACATTTGCTGTCGGAGACCTTTTATGTGAGTACTAATTTCTTATTTCAGTCGTATACAAACAGCTTTTCATGTATGCATTATAAGTGTTCGTTACTTGTCAACTGTGTAGTGTTCCTGTACTCTCCCTCCCACAGCTTGGACGAGGTAACAAAGGATGGCTTTGGTAGTTGCAACACGAGCAACGTACTAATTAGGACATTCATGACAGGGAACACAACTGTTCTTTTGATATCGCCAGGTTCGAGGTACTTTGTCTGTGGACACAAACTGCACTGTCTTGGAGGACTGAAGCTGCACGTTCACGTACAAGGCAATCAAGCGAATTCGCCGGTAGCCGCACCTCAGGCACAGCCACAGCCACAGCCACAGCCACAGCCACAGCCACGTGGTAGCACACAACCTTCTTTTAAGAACAATAATCCAGTTCTGATTTCTGCAGGATTTTTGGACCGTGGAAGGGATTCAAGTGTAATGGCCCTCATTGCCTTCATGGGTTCTTTGCTGTGGATATTTCCATTTTGAGTTCCGAACTAGTAATATTTTTCTTTCTGAATGAAATCAAATAAGTGACAATTTTAAAAATAATGTAATACTACCTCTACTCTTTATGCATATATTTCTCGAATTAGCTAATTATAAATAAAAGAGATTAATAGAGGTTTAAAATAGTTTAACTTGAATTAAATTAAATTTAAATTCAAATTTAATAATTTTTAAATTGAATGAGAAAAAAAAAAAAAGAAAATGGTTCGTAGAATAAGCAAAACCTTACATGTATATTAGTTTAGGCATAACTTGAGATAAAAGTATCTTTAAGATGGAATTTGAATAGAGTCACGGAGTCATATGGGACCCACTGGGCACTGGCTTTTTAAAATATTAAAATATTAAAAAAATTTTAATTTTTAATATATATATTTATATATAAGGGCGAAGTTATTTAGAGGCTAGTGATATATTGGACCCTTCAAAATTTAAAAAAATTAAATATCAGAACTCTCTTATTTTAAATTTCTGACTCCGTCACTTATAGAGTAAAAGTGACCTCAGTGCCACACGATTGTTAGGAAACACAGAGTCGAAGAATGATGTAATAAAGGCCTGCTTGAAATGCATGAGATGGAAGAATGATCTCCACATGAAAATGGTGGTAGGTAGGTTTCCACCAAGAGTAAAATCACAAGCCACACGATGGTGAGGAAACACCCAGAGTCGAAGAATGAAGATCTAAGTTCCATAATTGCATCTTCTTGGTTAATTTTGAGGGAATGGATAAATCAAATTACGTGTTAAATAATTTGAGCATTGCTTTATTTTTGTTCGTGAGTTGGGATTATCGAATAGTGAAGTCATGTAATTCCAAGCAAAGCTACAATTGCCTATTTCAGATCTTCTCTGCAATTTTATCCTTTTTAAAGTCTAAAATGACATTATTTTAGTTATTAGATATGAATTTGGAGACTGTCAAACTCCATTCGATAGCTAAAATAATATAATTTTAGACATTAAATAAGGTTAAATATAGTAAAATTAGATAGAAGATCTCCGCTCATAATTACCTAATAAATTACCTTTCACTTTCAATAACAAATGACTGAAAATAACAAAATAAATTTAATAAAAGAGGATAAAATCAAATATTTATGTTGAGATGCTGAATTATAAATAATTAATAATTGAAGAGATGTTACAGATAATTATTTTGAGTTGAAGACATAATTGGCAAAATCAGTTTTTTATAATCAACCAAAAAAATTCTTTTAGGCAAAAAATTTAATAGTATCATTACTTAAAAGTATAGTAATTATAAGTTTTATGTTAATTATATAAGCTTGACAATTGAGCCCTGGTTCGGCTCACCCCAAAATTCGACAAATAATGATAAAATGACATCATTTTTATTTTTTTAAAAATAATTAGGTCAGATCAGGTTGGCCCCCTCTAACTCAAGCTATGGCCACTCCTAACCAAATTCACTCAAGATTCTCTGTCCAATATTACTCTATCTTATTCTGTCTCATGAAATCTCTGTTATTTATTTTACGGGATCCACGTAAGGTCCACGTGGGACTTACATAGGATCCACATAAATAAATAGTTAAGATTTATTAGACACAATAAGACAGAATAATATTGGACAAGAGAGCTAGACTCAACCAGGCTAGACTTGGCATGACTCGACTTTACCCATGTTATCATTATTGGTATAATCATACTTACATAAAAAGATATAATGTTCATATTTTATTCAAGTTTAAATTTATTTTGAAAAGTTTTATATTATAAAAATGTTATAACTCTTTAGTTTTTACTATGGTTTATTTATTTATTTATTTTAATATACAATAATTTACAACTGTTTATTAAATATGTCTGAAAATTTGTATAACGTCCTTATTTTACATTAAAAAGTTTATATTATAATATACATTTTAGTATTTTTAAATTATAAAATTTTTAAAACAGCATAAATATTTATATTATTTACTCTTAAACTTTTAAAGTACTTTTACAAAATCATGTCTTTTGCATTAATTGATATTTCTAGTCCTCGTAATTTAAAGAAAATACTAAATTTCAAAAAATAAATTCAAGAAAATACTAAAATAATAGGATAGATTAAAATAAAAATAAAAATAAAAATCAAATCTCAATAAACTTCCCATTCGCTTACCAAACCACGTCACTCACCGGCTCTAAAAACAATGTTGAAGAATCTGGCAGTCTCTTCCTCCACAGCCTCTCCGCTCCTCCTCATCTCTTCCTCTCTCTCGAAACCCTTCCTTTCTCTCCCTAGAAACCTCCAATTTTCTATCTCAAAATCCGCTGTAACCTCAAGACCCAATTCTTATTACAAGACTCCAATGAACATACTCAACAAACTCGGTTTCGGGGCAAAGTCACCCGACCCATCCACCATGGACCCGACCATCCCTCAGGGACCCGACGACGACGTACCCGCTCCTGGCCAGCAGTTTGCCCAGTTTGGAGCTGGGTGCTTCTGGGGCGTGGAATTGGCGTTTCAGAGAGTGCCAGGTGTCACCAAGACCGAGGTTGGGTATTCTCAGGGTCTCTTGCCCAACCCCACGTACGAGGATGTCTGCACTGGGACTACTAAACATAGCGAGGTGGTTAGACTGCAGTATGATCCTAAAGAGTGCAGCTTCGAGACTCTGCTTGATGCTTTCTGGGCTGGACATGATCCTACTAACTTGAATCGCCAGGTGGTTTCTTGAAACTGGCTTGGTCTCTAGGAATTTTGTTCTGATTGGAGTGTATTGGACTTTTTCTTCCTGGGTTTTGGATAATTTTGTTCGAGGTTTATATGATTATTGTTGTGAGACTTAATTTTGAGGGATTGTAAACTTTGGCGATCGATTTTTGTTTCTTTTTGATAAATACTTGGTATATGACTATCGACTTTGTTAGTCGATTAATTATCTGTTTTGTCCGAACCAGGGTGCCATATTCTTCTTCTTCTTCTTTTTTTCTTCTTTGTTTTGTATGTATATAATTCTAACGCTGCTAGTCCCAATGAAACGTGATCATAATTGCTTCGACATGATTAGTGTAAGATTTTAGCTTGAGCTCAGATGAATTATTGTAGGTTATGTATAAGTCAGACCCAGCTTAATTCTTCTACACTGGGGAGTAGGGAGTCTAATAAGTGTTCTGGTAGCTCCTAGTAGAAAATTCTTGCAAATGTAGTAGATGTGTTCTAGTGGGTTGACTGCAAGTTAGAGACTTTACTCGTTTGAGTTAATAGATAATTTGTGGGTTAAAGGTAGAGTTCTCCAGCTTTTCCATCACTTATGTCAGTGTGTTGCCAAATTAGTTCTGAGCTGCTCTGTAATTGATGTTGTTAGTGCAAAACAAAGTTTGGTGGATATTGAGCAATAAAGGCGTGTTTTCTTTGTTTCTCCACTTCTGTTACCCTCATATCATGGATTCAAAATAGAGATTACTGTTAGTTAGTGTGTATATGACCCTTTTGCTTTAGCTGGATCCGCTTCTACGGTGAGTTTTCTTGAGGGATGAAAATCCAAGAAGCTGAAGGCTCAAACGAAGTGCTGTGAAAGTAAATAAAAGACGACATTCATTTTAGTTGTAGAGAGATCAAATACATAACATGAACTGCACTAATCACTGAAACCAACCACTTCAATGTTGCAATTTTTTTGCAACTAGCAATTGTTGTCATTATAATACATTTGTTTTGCCAGTTGCGATTCTTTTTGAATAAAATGGTCCCATATAAAGGCCGATAGCATATATGATTTTGAAGTGTGTGTTGAATTTATGATCACATCTTGGCGATTAATTACATAGTTCTCTTTTAAATTCTTTCATTTTAATTCACAACACAGTTGAATTTTTCATGCACATAAGAAAGCAGTCGGCTTGGCATACCAGATTTAGAATTTGATAGGACTTCCAAAGTCTGGTTATGGTAGTGGACCAATACTTTTTGTGAAATGAAACCTTGTTCATTTGTCTTCTCAAATTGTATGATTGATTTATGGGTGGAGGATCATACTATAGGTAACACAAGTTTGTGAAGTTATATTAGGATCTTCCTTCTTATTATGATTATCACCGCTTTTATTGATTCTTGACAGGGAAATGATGTGGGAACACAGTATCGATCTGGAATATACTATTATACGCCCGAGCAGGAAAAGGCAGCCCATGAATCTTTGGAACGACAGCAGAAGCACTTGGACAGGAAAATAGTTACTGAGATTTTACCTGCCAAGAAGTTTTATCGAGCAGAAGAATACCACCAACAATACCTCGAGAAAGGAGGACGTTTTGGATTTAAACAATCTGCTTCTAAAGGCTGTAACGACCCTATCCGATGCTATGGCTAGATATGGCTCCTATATCAGGCAAAACAACCAGCCCAGGTTAAAAGTTATCGTTCAGAGACTTCAGTAGCAATGTATTAGATATGTTTGGCTATTGTGTATTTAACACTATGGTGGGACTGCCTGGTGTATCTAGGCTTCAGGACATGGATTTGTAAAATATGTGCAAAATAATAAATGCCGTTATCGAGCCTGATTATTGGGGGTAGATATTGTTGGAGTTAGATATGAAATTAAACATGGAACAAGCTTTATAACTGTCATTTTGATTATTCTACAATATGATCAACATTGTTCTGGTAAGAGGTTAGCCAGATTCAAGTTTGACTGGATTCTCATTATGAGTCGGGTTCGGAAAAAGTTCATCAAACTTGAACAAGAATTCAAATGATTTTCTAAATTCAGGAAGCATGCTCATAGGATTAGTACATCTATAAATGCCCTTTCCTGAAGACATATGATGATTGGATTCATACATCTAACAGGAAGTTGAAAATATCCCTTCCTGAGTAGAGACTAGGAACTCTGCTTTGCACGCATGCTACATAGGAAACAAGTGAATACAGGTTGTGTCTAATCACTAAACCTCATTAGACAGAAGTAAACCGAAATAAAACAGCCAATAACCACCAGCAGCAATGGAGGGTTTAAAGACCTCAGCTGCGATGCTCAGGGTCAAAAAATCAGTGTCCTCCCTCCAGTGGCCTGTGCATCTAAACGACCCCAGGACTCGGTTTTTACCACACAAAGTTTCAGTCTTTCATGGGCTCGCAGGACCCTTTTTGCTAGTTATCAGTTTCAACTGCACGAGTATACAGCACCTGCCGTATCCATCGACGACTATCTTGGAGTAATATCCCAATACGCCAATTATAGCCTGCCCTGTACGTTGTTGCTCATGGTGCACCTTCATCGTTTTGCGGGAAGACAACCCCTTTTTCCCTATCAATTCTTTGACAGTGCACAGGTTGCTCCAGCGTCTAGGTCTTGTTAAATTCATGGATGACATGTAAGTGGTTGCCTTCTCAAAACTAAGCCTCTTAATCTTTGGTTGCGTTATTCTTTGGCAGTCTATTGGATTAGTCTTGGTTCAGCCGGAATCTGGCCGAACGGTACGTTGCCGTTTGGATCCATCGTTTGGCAACCTTCTATGATGAATCTG
>JAOTIZ010054515.1:0-12907 GCA_027123425.1 Erythroxylum panamense
ACGTGCATTTTCCTAATTTCACAATACTTTCTCATAAATTACTATTCTAGCCTTAACATGGGTATTGGGATGTTACAATCACAATATATTCTCAATGGGCTAGTAATGGAATCCACGAGTCTAAATCCATATAAGAAACTCTTTATCCATATACCGTATGACATAGCCTCAAAACAAGAAACAAACTCAACCTCTATGGTGGAAGTAGCAGTCAAAGACTACTTGGCACTCCTCCAAGGTATGGCTCCATTAGCAAACATGAAGTTATAATATAATGTTGATTCCTGTGAATCAACACACTTAGCAAAATCTGAATTTAAGTACCTTGTCACCTCCAGATTGTCGGTTCGTCTGTACATAAGCATGTAATCTTTGGTCCCTTGAAGGTACCTCAAAACTTTCTTTGTAGCTCTGTAATGATCTAATATTGGGTTACTCTTATATCTGCCTAACATTCCAATAGCAAATGCAATGTCCGGTCTTGTACAAACTTGAGCATATATCAAGCTTCTGACTGCAGAAGCATATGGAATGTTTTTCATTTGTTCCCTTTCAAAATCATTTTTAGGGCATTGGTTTAAATTGAACCTATCCCCTTTCTTTTGAGTAAATCCTTTAGCAATGAGTTTTGCCTTGTATCTCTCAATGTTGCCTAATGAGTCTTTCTTTGTCTTAAATACTTAATTGCAACCTATGGGTTTTGCTTCTTTAGGCAACTCAATAAGATCCCAAACATCATTATTCTTTATAGAATTCATTTCTTCCTTCATAGCATTGTACCATAAATTTGATTCATTGCAACTCATAGCTTGTGAAAAGGTTTTAGGATCCTTCTCGGCTCCTATATTGTAGTTAGATTCTTGTAGATAGACAACATAATCACTAGTATTAGCTAATTTTCTTGTTCTAGTAGATCTCCTTAATATTGCACCAACATCCTCCTGTAGAGTCTATTGTTCAACTGGTTGTTCAACATTTTCAAGTAATTCCTGAATAACTGGATCTACTAGATTATTAACAATTTATAGAACATCTTGATTGTCATATATGTTTACGTTAGGCTGTTGAATTTCAACAGTTGGATGTGCAATGTCTATTTGAACTTGAGGACCGATGAGAATGACAATCACCTTACTGTTTGAGGTCAAAGGTTGAGTATCTATATGATCATTATCAGAGATTATATCTTGAAATTGATCCCTCCCACTAATCAAGTCATTCTTATGAAATATTGCATTTCTTAATTCCACAATTCTAGTGTGATGTGATGGACAATAGGACCTATATCCTTTAGACCTTTCGACATATCTAATGAAATAGCCACTTATGATCACTGGGTCCAATTTCTTCTCTTGTGGATTATAAATTCTTATTTCAAACAGACATCCCCAAATGCATATATATTGCAAACTCAGTTTTCAACCTTTAAATAACTCAAATGGAATCTTTGGAATAGCCTTAGTTGATACTCTGTTTAATATATACATAATCGTTTTAAGAGCTTCAGTCCACAAGGACTTGGAAATTTTGGAGCTACTCAACATGCTCCATACCATGTCCAATAATGCTCGATTTCTTGTTTCTGCCACACCATTCTATTCCGAAGATCCAAGCATAGTATATTGGGCTACTATCCTATTTTTCTAGAAGATACCTCGCAAATGGACTAGGTCCTTGTCCACCTTCACTATATCTACAATAATATTCTCCACCTCTATTAGATCTCACGATCTTAATTTACTTATCGCATTGTTTCTCTACTTCGACTTTGAACATTTTAAAAGCATCTAATGCTTCATTCTTGTTGTGAAGCAAGTAGAGATACATATATTGTGAATAATCATCTATAATTAAATAAAGTATTTTTGACCATACGAGTCCATATCTAGACTAAAAATATCCTTATGTATGATTTCTAATATGTCTAAACTTCTCTTGACACCTTTTTTTGATTTGTTAGTCTGCTTTCCTTTTATATAGTCCACATAAATATCAAAATCAACAAAATCCAAAATCCAAAGTACTAAGTACTTTGTCAGTCAGTAATCTTTTAATCCTTTCTATAGAAATATGTCCTAATCTCCGATGCACAACATAGAGGAATTTTCATTCATAACACAACGTTTTGTTCCAACATGAACATGTGTTGCATTGTAACAGGTATTCTTGTCAATTAAAATGGAAAAGATCATCAAATAATGTACCATTCCTAACAAATTCAAATTTATAATTTAACTTTAAATATTTGTTTGAAAAATGAAAGGAATATTCAAATGGTACAAGTCTTGAAATTTGAATTGATTTCTTAAATTGGGAATATAAAATGTCTTTTCTAGTTTTAAAATAAAACTAGTAAATAAAATTAAATCATAATCCCCAAAATCCTTCACATGTGAACATATATTGTTTCCAGAACAGATATACTACTCACTTTCCACTGGCTTCCTTGGGTTTTACAAATCCTACTAGACATTTGTAATATGGATTATCCAACCAGAATCAATCCATCATATGTCATGACAAACTTTAGTAAGATTATATTACCTTTCTTTTCAAGTCATTCCTTATGTTTGACACAATCTTTCTTCATGAGTCCTTTTTTTTTGCAAACGAAGCACTTAGATTCCTTCTTAATGTCAATTTGGGTAGGTATTTGACCTTTTCCCTTTGAGTTGGCTTGATTTTTCTTCTTTCTTTGAATAACTAGATGTGCACTTTGTGAACTCTCTCCCTGTAATTCCTTCGACAATCTCCCTTCTTCTTGTAGACACATAGTCATTAATTCATTTATTGACCACTTATCCTTATGTGTATTATAAGAGATTTTAAAGGGTCTGTATTCACTAATCTCCTCTGGGCTTCCAATTTCTTGGTTTTGAGTTCAAGTCTGAATATTGAATGTGGTATTAGGTAATAAAAAGTCTATATGTATATATAGATGTGAATGGGAGTAACTAGTATATTGAATTTTTTATGTAGTTTCTAGAAGGCCTCCCTCTTTGGGGAATTTAAAATATGGTATTAAAAATTCAAAAGAAATGGTAAAGTGGAAATAGTCAGATTAAATAATGGGGAAAAGTAAGAAATACTTTGTTTTTTCTTCTTCTGTGGATTGAGAGATGCATTTACTAGACGTGGAATGAAGCTTCCTTTCAACCTTGACTTTGAAAAAAGTTAACAAGGGTAAGAATAGAAAACTGAGAAGCTATGTAACCTGTTGGATTTATTGAATCTTAAATTTTAAATTTAATTTTATACAAGAATTCTCTTTATTTTTGTAACCTTTAACTTTTATTCCAATCCATTTATAAGGAAGAGAATTTTCTAAATACGCATGGAAGTTAAATAATAGTTGGATCTTATTTTAAAAATGATAATGAATCAAGTTATGTTGGAACATTTATTTTTGGTTCGTAAACTTAAGCTGTTCCACACGAGTTTAATTTGAAAAAAAAATAATATCATTTTAAGAATTAGCCAAATCGATTTTGAGTCTGAACTCCTAATCTTCAATCCATCAATTATTACGAACACATTCAATCAATGAAGAGGGCATACTATACTACGATTGCGTGCGTATATTCACCGAGACTCTCAATCTATATGAAACATATAATTTACTAATCATTAAAGTGTTAATTCGTTAATTAATTTATATGAAACATATAATTTACTAATTATTGTTTGTATATAAAAGGTATTTAACATATGGTTAATCATTTAAATATAAGATTTATATATAATTAGATAATTTAATATATGTAATTTAAGTTAAGAAAATTAAATGTTTTCATTTCTACATTGTTTATTATTGTCATTAGGAAATAATATTACAAATATTAACCATATCTTATAGGTAGCAAATATATATTCATCATCTTATTTTATGGGTAGTTAAATACATAGTAGAAAATAGTATGTAAACTTATGAGAAAACACTCATTAATTTACTCAACATCATGTGAAATTATAAGTTTTTAAATAATTTTTGCAATGTGTATTATCATTAAAAAAATCATTTTTACAATGTGTGCTATCATAAAGAAAGATCTAAGAAAGAGTCTATCTAGAATCTGGATATGCTTATAATTGAATATTGAAATTTTATAGTTATATAATGATATTATGTACAAAAACTATATTTTTAATATGAATTTATTAATTTAATTTTGACACATATCTTCATTTATTTTTCTTAGATACATGGAGCAGATTTAAGTATTCTTGATAATTAAGTCGTTTCAGGAAGATTTAATGATCCAGGTTAAGCTTATGCTAGATTAGTTCTTGAAATGAAGAATCGAACCATTTGTATATATTGCAGTAAACATTTGAAAGGTAAGAGAATCACCAGATTAAAGAAACATTTAGCTGAGATTAAAGGAAAAGTAGAGCTTTGTAAAAAAAGTAAGTCATGACATGAAATGAAAAAAAAAAGACTTTGAGTGATGACGTGAAATGACAAAAAAAAAGCTTTATTTGAAGAGTATCGACATAAAAAAGATACAAGACAAAGGCTAATCTATGAAATTGGTTGTGGAAGTTTTCTTTTGCGATAGTCAAGATGATAGTGGAGATGTTGAAGATAGTGGTAGTCCTACCTAACAAGAAGGAAATGTTGATGTGACAAAAAAAAAAGACGTGTCTAATTTTTTTTGCACCACAAACAACTCCTGAAGTTTAACATTTAATCCATAGTGCCTTATAATTTAAAGAAATGACTTAGAATGTGAACATAGCAATAGCGAGGTGGTGGTATGATTCTGATGTATCATTTACTGCTGCCCAGTTTTATTATTACCAGCGTAAGGCGGATGCTATTTCTTATTATGATTCAGGATATAAGGCTCCTCCAATTGATGACTATAGAGGTAAATTTTTAAGTAGCTTTGTTTATGAAATAAAAGAGTTATTTGGACGATTGGGCAACTTATAGATATTCAATCATAAGTAATGGTTGGACAAATAGAAAATATAAACCCATTATCAATTTTTAGTTTATTTTACTAAGGATAGTGTTTGACCTTGTTAAAAATGTTGATGTTTTATTTAGATATTTAATAAAATTGTCAATAAAGTTGTCTAAAAAACATTGTTCAATTCATTACTAACAATGATTCATCATCAACATCTAGTTGAAATCCCGCATCAACACTAAGCCTGAGGAAGTCTAATAGTACGCAGCATTACCTCTACGTAATAAAGAGGTTATTTCCGGTAGACCCACATGCAAATATGAAATGAAGATAATTAAAAAAATTGTCTGGGAAGGTCTAACAATACATAGCTTTATCCCTAACTTGTAGAAAAACTGTGTCTAAATGGCCCAACGACAGAGAGAAAAACTGAAATAAATAAATACATAAAATTAAACAAATAATACTATTAAAATTAAACTAAATAAATACATAAATACATAATTCTAAAATAAAAATTGTGAAAAACATATTTTAGAAGCTGGTAGATGGGAAACTATCAAAGCTACACTCTTAACTGGTGACAAAGGTAAGGAGCTCCTTAGTTGCAAAAACTTTTCGTATAAACTTAAGCTGAAAAGTCAAGTCATAGGATACAACAAGGCTAACAACTAGATAGACAGAGACTGGAAAATTAAACGAGACTTCCTAAGAGGTAAATACAACGCAAGAGATTCGCAGTATCCAGCTTCATAGAACCTATAATACTACGTATGCTCTCTTTAAGGGATATCCTTTACCTGTATCTTAGTACTCTAGAGTTTTATATTACGAGCTAATTCCTCAGTAAGATCCAACCTTGCCAGATCATTCTTGATCACTTCTCCCTAGTTTTTTTAGGACTTCCATTTTTCCTCTTGCAGTCTCTAAGAATTATTTTCTCTCATCGTCTCACTAGAGCATTAGGGTATCTCCTTTTCACATGTTCGAACAACCTAAGCCTTCTCTCTCATAACTTGTCATTAATACTAGCCACCTATAATTTGTCTCTCAACATACGATTTCAGACGTTATCTCTTCTGATAATATCACATATCCATTAGAGCATCATTCTTATCTTCGTCACTAAAACCTTAGTGTTATGTATGCATTTAGTAGGCCAACACTCAGTCCTATATAACATGGTTGGTCGAATTACCATTTGATAGAATTTATCTTTAAGCTTGAGTAGGATCTTCTTATCACATAAGAACCCTGCTACCCTTTGCCATTTAAACCACCTTAATATGATACGATGGACTATATCGTCATCAATCGCTCTATTGCTCTAGATGATAGATCTTAGGTACTTAAAACACTCTTTCCGTAGTACAACTTTGAATCTAATTTTTACATCCACATCATTAACCACATATATCCTGAAAAGTTGCATTCTAAGTACTCAGTCTTATTCCTACTTATTTTAAAAACTCTCGACTTTAATGTCTCCCTCTAACATTCTGGCTTGACATTGACCTCCTCCCTTGTCTCATCCACTAAGACAATATCGTTAGTAGATAATATACACCAAGGCACGTCTCTTTGAATATGCTTGGTAAGCTCATCCATTACTACTACAAACAGAAAAGGACTTTATGCGGAGCCTTGGTGTAGCCCAATACCAATAGAAAAATTCTTAGTGTCTCCTCTTATGGTCTGTACGTTAATCATTGCCCCCTTTTATACATATCTCTAATCACTTGCATATATGACATAAGAACTCCTTTAGCCTCTAATCACCTCTATAAGATTTCCATAGGAACCTTTTCATATGTCTTTTCTAAATCGATAAAACCATACGCAAATTTTGCTCTCTTTCCCTGTAATATTCCATAAATTTTTGAAGGAGATGTAACATTTTTGTCATGGATGTTCCAGGCATGAAGCCGAATTGGTTGGTCGATATAGAAGCTACTTTTCTAACCCTCTTCTCAATTACCTTCTCCCATAACTTCTTGGTGTAACTAAGTAGTTTTTATTCCTCTGTAATCATGACGCTTTCCTTTTCTACCTTGTTTGTATCCAAACTCCTGCACTAATTCTCATAAGTTTCGCCTTTAGCCACTGAAACTATCTTCTTTGCCTCTATCTTTGCCAATTTATACCTTTTTCTATTAGCGTCTCTCTCTGCCTCTATGATACTTTCCATTAGAGCTTTGTATGCTCTCTTTTTAGCCTTGAACTTTCCTTGGACATCTTCAGACCATCACCAAGATTCCATCCTACCACCCCTAAACCTTTAGAAACTCCCAAAATTTTTATGGCGATATCTAGTACCAAGGTTACTATTCCCTCCCACATCTGATTAGCATCCCTTCTCAATGTCCACGTGGCTCCATTTCTTATTCTATCATCAAATTGTTTCACTATGTCCCCTTTTAGATTCCATCATCTAATTTTCGTACACCTCCTAGTAATTTACTTCTTCCTCCATCCTTTAACTTCGAAATCCAAAATTAGCATTATATGCTGAGTTGCTAAGCATGCTCTTGAAAGCACTTTACAATCCTTACACCTAGCTCGATCGCTCCGTCTTACAAGGAAATAATCAATTTGAGTTTGGGTGGTGCTACTCTTAAAAGTCACTATGTGCTCCTCGTTCTTCTTGAATAAAGAATTTGTGATCACTAACTTAAAATCTACTGTCATGTCCAATATAACAATCCCACTATCATTCGTAGCGTTGCACCCAAAACTCCCATGAGTCTATAAATACCTATTTGAAACTACCCCTATATGACTAATAAAATCGCCTCCTAAGGTAACTTACCCTATAATATAAATATGTTGAAGCACTTTATCTAGCTCTACCTAGAATTGTCGTTTTTATTGTTTATCCAAACCTACTTGAGGAGCATACGCACACATTACATTGAGGACAACATTGCTAACCACAATCTTAGCAACCATAATCCTATCATTTGTCCTTCTGATCTCAACCATTTGATTTATAAGTTCCTTGGAAACTAAGATACCTACCCCATCTATCTTCTCGAACCCCCTGAATACTATAATTTGAACTCATTAATCTCCTTCATTTTAGCCCCTGTCCACTTTGTCTCTTGGATGCACGCTATATGTATCTTATACTTGTCTAAAATCTCTCCTAATTTTGTAGACTTCCCTATAGGGATCCCAATGTTCCAAGAGCTTATCCATATTTTGTCATCACCTTTTTTATTCGTACATACAAAATGCATCGACAAGCGGACTTGTGTTCTATCCTTGATATACAAGGCCATCCCTCCTAACTCAGTGCCCCCACACATCCAAGGAGGCTATTCCCAAAAGTCCCTAGAGTCTCTCAAATTAAAAAAAAAAAGTCTAGAGAGCATAATACCCTAAGTAAGGGAGTATTAGAGTAAAAAATTATTATCCACTAGGCTTGGCTACTAGACCACTAGGCAAAGAAACTAGCAAAACTAAAAATAAATAGAGGGAGTAGGCAATATATGTTTACAGATTTAAAAACAAGACCATTACCAAGCTAGAATAATAAAAGTAGAACCCATATCCCTAAAAAACAGGTAGTCAATGAAAAAGATTATCCTACTAGACACACACAACCTTGAAAGCTTAATTTTTACAACGATCGCACTAAATGCCAAAAGAAATTACCATTAAATAATGATCATTACAAAATGATGTCATGGAGAGGGCAAAGGAAGCAATCAAGGCCAATCTGAAAAATAGACTTTCTTTGTACACACCTTATCTTGCAGTCATCAATGAGCGATGGGAAAAAAAACTTTAGTCTCTGTTGTTTGGAGATGGGGCATTTTTAAAATGTAATGCCTATTTTGGACCACATTGTACAAAGAAAACTAAAGTTAATAGGGGAATGTTATTAACTGTTATAATAATCGTTTCCTATGAGATGACGCAAGATCTCCTAAGCTCACAATTGGAGATTTATAAGGATGCTTCTAATGATTTTGGGATACTTATTGCTATTTGTCAAAAAGACAAGATTAATCCAAACATATATTTTTTTCACTTTTTTTACTTGTTGAAAATTAATCATCATTTTATTTTGTTTATAATATTAATTTTCTTATCTTACAGTTGCTTAGTAGGACTAATTTGAGACTAGTGTTCTAGAATAACAAAGATTTGCAATTCAAATTATGAATTAATATGTGAGTGCAATAGGGAGTGAAAGGAATTGGAACACATTTGAATCCATCCGTTTCAATAAAAGAAATAAATTGGAACGCAAATGATTAAACAACTTGGTCTTTATTCGAAGCAACTTAAAGCTTCGAGAAATGTATGTTATTATCATTATTAAGTTGAATATAATTTCTAGTAATTTCATAATAATTTAATTTATTTCTTTACTGAGACTCTTAAAAGAACAAATAGTTTTGCAGATCCAATTTATCTTGATCATATTGATCTTTAGGTGAACTAGGTTTCTGAAGAACCAAGTTTGATTGATGGGATTAACTTGGGTGCAATGAATTTGAATGACGGTGATGATGAAGATTTTGTACCAAATAAGAATTGGAGTCAATGCGATTTGAGTAGATATTTGATTGAATGAAATTTTAGGTTTTCATTTCTCCTTGTCTTTTAATTTCACTTATAGTCGATATATATGTTAAATTATATATGTTTAATAAAAATATAAATATAAATATAGGGAGTTTACGTTTTCTGCAGTAGTTTTCTAGGATTTTTCGTAATTTTTGGGCAAAGACCAGGGATGGAGACTTTGTATTTTGCTATTTCTTTGTTGGTTTTCCCTTTCGTTATGAGTAGCTAAATCTTTCTTCTTGGTTGAAGGGAATCGCGTTATCATCTAGTATGTGTGAGATTTCTAAACGAAGTTTTTTCATTGATGAATATTGAGTGTCTTTCGAATTGCTTTTTATGATTGAATTTGTTGATTTCTATGATGCGCAACTAGGAATTGATTTGTTTAATAGCCAGATTAGTAGGATTTGACATTCAGTTTTGCTAAGCAAAAGTGGCAATTAGGATTACCATCTTTACGTTAGACTTAGAAATTCTAAGAAGGTACTTAACTTGATTAAATGCATGTCATACATGCGTTGTCTTATTCATTGGGTTCTTGGCTCTTAAAGCTATTAATCAATTAAACTTAAGATTGTATCTAAGTTGTTAACTAATAATAATGTTTAGAATACATGTTTCTATTCATTTGATCTTAAGAGAAAACATCACCCAATGAATGCTTGTTAATGGACTGAATTTTATATCGAGGATTCGTATTAGTGTGATAATGTTAGTGACACAAAACCAAGGTTTGTTTAATGAATTTCTAGATTTGATTATTTTGTTAATTTTCAAATTTTAGCCATTTTTAAATTATTAATTTTCGTGAATTAAACCACCTATTTTTGTTTTAGTTTTGAACTCGTATAATCTTTACCATTAAAATTCCTTGTGGGAACAACCTCAACTCTTCACTAACTACATTTTTTATTTCTAGAGTTGGTATGAATTTAGTTGCAAGTGACATCAGTACCAGTTCTAATGTGTCTTTCACAAAATGATTACGGTGATTACAAGCTAAACCTTGCTGATTACGAGCAATTACCACAAATCGCTACAAAGGTACTTGAAGAGACATCATATCCACTTATTCGAAGCAACCTAAATCCAATGGCAAGACAATTGATGTTTGAGAATATTTCTTCACTGCCCTGCAACCAACATCTTTAAGACCAAACAAAAATGCAGGTTAAGTTAATGGAGGGAAAAAATGAAGAAGATAAATAATAAAAGGGTAAAGAATAGTACCTATAAATATGATCCATTAATGCATTTTGAATTTCCTCATGGAAAAATCAGTCTATAACTAGCTTGTGATGATTGTCAATAGTACAAAGTTATTATTTTCATAAATTTCAAAATTATTATTTTTACTCTTCATTAATGGCTATTATAATAATGACTTAGTTTGTATCTCCATCAAACCAGTAAACCAATGTTCTCTCTATGTCTTTCAATTATGTAGTTATAATAAATGACCAAACCCTACCAGCATAGAGACAAAAAGAAGAATCAAAGGAGGTGTTAGTTTTATGACATTTGTAAATGGATCTCTAAAGTTGGTATTTTGATCTTGTTCTACTTAAAATTAACAAACAAATATTGAATTCTTCGAGTTTTAAATTTTAGGTTTAAAGGGCTTAATACCATGGTTATAGGTACCGTTCTGTATCAACCAAAGAATGGAAACCAAAATATAGGTACCGTGCCAATGACGGATATTGACCGATACTTGAAATATTGAAAGTTTCTAAGACGGAATTGTAATTTAAACTTTTATGGATTAAATTGAAGAAAAAACTAAAGTTAAAGACAACAAACTATATGTCCAACAACACGCGTGCATCTTCACTCTTTTTACTCATTCACCAATGTTAAGATATATGTTATGATATCTTATTATTTAATTTTAGGCATTATTTGATAAATGGATTTAGTTGGGCTTATGTGGAATTCTTTCAAGATAAGGTTGATTAGGTTTAAAATCCTAATCAAGATGGGATTTAATGTATAGCTTATTTTGGGGATAATGATTGTTTATGGTAGCAAAATTTGTGGAGATTTATTTTACAATTGCAACTATATTGTTGTTGTTTTTATGCAAGTTTTAGGTTGAATGGTGTCATTTTTAGATGACTTGGCAGCTGAGATTCCTAGAGTGATTTTCGATGATCTTTACTAGCTGATTGTGTTAAGCCATAATTCTATCAATTGCAAACTTCTCTGAAGGATCACATCAGTTGGGACGAACGTTTTTGGTGTTGTGTTTTTTCTTTTATTTGTTATCATTGATAGTTGAGATTTCTCTTGGTTTTTACGTAAGATGGCTGGGTAATTTGTGATTATGTGCTGAGTTTTTGAGTGTGTGTAATGATTTTCTATAGCTGCATATTCTTTCATTCTTGAACAAATATTAAGGGATGTCTTGGTTATTGATTGGGAGTCTAGGCAGCTAGTTGTTTCTAGTTTTACGTGTTTCTTTGGTGGCTATTTTTATTATTGATGAAGTGGTAATTTTAGGGCTACAAGTTTGTTGATTGTGGGTGATTTTAGCAGCAGCATATTCTCATAGTTTTTTAGGGCTATCTTGGTGGTTGAGTGTGTGGAATTTGCCAGCTGGTTTCTCTGGTAGTTTGCATGATTCTTGTGGGGCTATTTGTCGATCGAGTGTTGATTATGTGGCTATCTTTTGTGATTTGTGGTGTATGGAAACTCTAGATGTTTTTGCAATTTTAATAGCTGATATTCTTGATCGTTTGGGTGATTTTTGTTAGGTTGATTGGGAGTAGATCGTGTGTGTTTTTGGCAGCTACCAATAGTGGTCGTGGCGAATGTAAAATTCCAACAGGCATTGTGGATTTTACAGCTCCATTGTTTGCAATGTTTAAGTGAAGAAATGTTTATTTTGTTGGTGATTTTACCAGATTGGGGGAGCTGTGTTTTTTGTCTATTATGGGGGAATTTTTGAGTTGTCAACAATAGTGGTTTTTATATGAAAAACTTCCAGTAGTCTTGTTTTTGCAGCTTCATAATTTGTAACATTTTCGATGGAAAGATGTTTGTTTCATTGGTGACTTTTTAGCTGTTGTGCGTGGGATGGTCCAGTGATGCTATTGAAACTTCACAGTAGATTCTTTTGGTAGACAACTTCTCATTCTTTTATTGACGAAGCTATTGTATTAGGGAAGTTGTTTTTCTTTCTCAAGTGTCTTTGTTTATATTCTTTATTATTTCAATCACCTGAGTTACCTTATTTTCATCCTTTATCATCAAATACTGTTAAGAAAATCCTTTGCTGAGGTTAGTATGAGGAAGTCGTACTATTGGGTGTGATTTACTTTCACGAATAGTGAGTGAATGGACCAAATTTATACTATAAATTAGGCCCGTTTTCTTTAGTAATTATGCATTTGTTGACTCCTGATTTATGA
>JAOTIZ010054605.1:0-12899 GCA_027123425.1 Erythroxylum panamense
CGAATTACGCACTTAAAGTTTGTTGAGTTGAGCTGATTCTGTGATACATGGAAGGAATCAGGTTATATAACTTGTGACCGCCATGATCCCATTAGCTTAATTCAGTAAAGGATGACTTGATCGATTCTATGTATTGTGTGCACTTAAACTTGTTGGATCACCAAGTCGTAACATAGGCCAAGTGGGAGATTGTTAGACTATTTTATGTCCCATGTCACTTATAGATTTAAGTCCAATAAAAGCACCCAAGATAATGGTTATTAGGTATAATAGAATGGATCTCAAATGGGTCAAAGACCCTTTTCCTCTCTCTTCCAATTACCAAAGGACATGTCCGTTGGTAATGCTATATAAGTTGAAAAAACTTATTGAATCATAACATTCTGAACCATTGAAGAATTCTCTAACGGAAGAAGACGAGAGGAAATAAAATTCGTTCAAGCAACTCAACATCACGACAAACAATCATGGATACGGGTACGCAAACAATAATTCGATCCATAAATTTATTTACATTTTTTATTTCATTGATATTTCATTTGTTAAATTGTTTGTCAAGTGCTTTCATGATTTGCATGTAATTTCATTGATGTTTCCTTTATTAAATTGTTTGTGAGGTAGTTCAACGATTTTCATGTAAACTTGCATTTCCCTGTAAATGCAATAGAACTAAAACTCTTTTAGAAAATAGTCATTAATACATATCAAATATCATTTTACACGATTAGTGAAAACACATGAAAAATCAGTTTGCACCATCTGCGAAATCGATTTTTAAAAAAATTACAAAATCACTTTGCACCAAACACTTTTTAAATACTTCACGGCATGACATGTTAAGTCACTCTAAAAGGCTCTCACAGGTGTGACTTAACATGTCACACCCGTGACATATTTCAATTCTTTTTCATCAGCAGCATTAACCTGTTAATTTTTCGCAGAAATACGCTATGTCTACTTAGAAAACATAATGTTCAAAAAAATTTGTTGTAGATTTCAATGACAGATAATCTTTCAATAGATACGTCGGCTATTTAAACACGCAGTATTATAAATGAAATTTATTCGGTTGTTACAAATGAAATATGCAAATAATTAATTTAGCTTTAATAAATATTTAATATGTTTTGAATTTTTCTGACAAATGCCTTCCTTTTATTTTGAATTTTGTTTCTTAACAATTCCATTCCATTCTAACTATGTTCCATTCATCTTATTTTACTTATTCAAAATAAGTAACAAAGAAACTGTATAGCAGGTTAAAGATTTTGCTCAATTGATTCAGAAAAATAAAGTTGTTATTCAATATCTAATAAAAGAAACTCCTCTATCACAAAACTAGGCAAGATATTTCTCTTTCTATACTATTTTGTTTTTTTAGTAAGAAGAAGCAATGTTATATTAATATTGCACAAAATAACTGCTTTATTTAACATTATTTTCTACTTGATAATAGAAGAAATTTTATACTAAGAACTGTATTCAACGGCTCCTGAGAGCCAACAGTAACAACGTTAAGTCGACTGCAAAAAATTTGAAGGCTTGCCTTTCTTAGAGAGAAAGCATAGTTATCAGTATTGCCATAATAATTTTTATACACTTTCTTCTAGCTCTTCTATTTTTTTAAAATCAATCATCTTTCTGTTTCTTCCATTATAAATAAATGTTGATTTATCCAAAATGAATAACAACAAATATTGCTTAAGACTCTACCCAATTTTTTTTAACTTTCTATTGTTGGTTTTTTTTTGAAATATAGAGAAATTATCAGCAAATGAAATTTCCACTGAACTCACAGAAGGGCTTGCTTATTTAGTAGGTCACGATGAAAGTTCTAATTTTTCTATAAATTATTTCTATTTATTTTTTATTTTTCAAAACTGATGGAATTTATTAACAATATTGTTTACATATACCCTTTCTAAATTTCATTTTGATATTTATTACTTCTAAACTCGTTACAAAGCTTTATTCTTCCTTTACTATTCTTAGTTGAAGATGTTTCACCTTAAATAAGATTATCGGAAGTTTCATTCACAAAAACTATAAGTGACCATATATAATTTTTTATTGTATATCTTTTTTATTTTTTATCCTTCTTAGTTGATTTTTAATCATATCAAAATTCTATCTTTTGCTTTGATTTTTGTAGATTATCTTTTGTTTTGATTTCTGTAGATTCACACGCTTTATTGCGTTTACTTTGGAAGTTGCCATATCAATCATGCACAAAAACTGCGAACAATTTGTAATTCTTTTTTTATGCATGTATGTTGATTTTTTTAGAAACTCCTGTGATAACCCATGAAAGTATAGTAACTATTTTATAAAAAAAAAGTTATTGTGTCTTCACTATATTGTGAACTTATAGTTTTTTTATGAAAAACCTTTTGATTAGATGTAGATCAGTAAATTCGTTTAATGTTGTCATATGTTATCTTATAATTTGATTTTTAATCTTTTCAGGCTTTTTAGGTCTGCTTTAACTTTCATGAATGTATTTTTATTAGCATTGAAAATTGTTACTGACTATTATCCATCAAAACTTACAAAGTGTTTATAGTCGACCAGCTGTCTTTGTTTTCTTATCTATGGAAGGTAATATTGTTATATATTTCTCTTGTTCATATATGTAATTCTTGTTTATTTTATTTTGCTTTTAACATTTTTATGGAAAACATTATTTTTTTAGATTTTTAAACATAAATCATCATATTACTACTAGCCCATTTATGTTACACTTTTTACCTTCTTCTCATTATTTTTCTAATGTGTTATCTCCTATTAATTTATAATTAAAATATTTATTGCTATTACAGGGTATCCAGCCATTTGTTGATTTTTCGACGATCACCACGGTCGTATTTTCACTGGATTTTGAAGAATCATTAAAATTTCCCAAATCTCTTCTCTTCAATTTAAGCCTTCCATAAGATCAATAGTTAAAGATAGCTCACACTCGTCAAGGTTTTCATTTACAGTCTCACAATATTCTAATTGAAGCAAACCATGGTATCTTACTTTAAGTCCACCAGCTTCTTCAAAAATAGGGTCCACTAGCAAGTCTTCTTTAACCTTGCCATACATTAACTCATTAAATGCAAGATCTATCTCCTTTGCATCACTCGTTGGTATAACGCACCATCAAAATACTAATGCTTATGCAATAGCCACCAACAAAACTTTATTCTCATTTACTCTCATTCCACAACGTCTTACCATAACTTAGCCAATTAAAATTGCTAAACTGCAAACCTCACATCCCTCTTTCTTTCGATCACTTGCTATGTTTTTGTTTTCCAAAAAGACTTATAAATCTCACAACTCTAACGAGTCCTTTTTTCTGTTCTTAAAATTTTATAGAAGCTCCTATAACGAGATCATTTATAGGTCAATTATGTGACCACCAATCAGTGGTCTTGTATCTATTATACCACCTCATCTCAAGCGACCTCATATGTCAGTATCACATCAGTTTTAAACTAAGAATTAAGTTCAACAAGGTGCACAACTTGTTTTCATTATACATGATGAAATCTTTTTGTTGATAAAATGAAATGCTTTTGTATTTATCATATATGATGAAATCTTTTTGTCTCCTATAAGACTATGTATTTATATTTATCTATTTTTACATTAACAAAACAACAATTATTAAGTTTGTCATAATGGAAAATTTTATATTTTATAAAATATCAAGAACAACAATTACTTATGATGCGTAGTTTGGTTGGAAGAAAACCTTTGAATGGTCAAAAAATTAATATAACTTATTTTATATTAATCTACTAGGAATGCTTCCTTCTCTTCGATCCTATATACCACAAACTGACTAAAAGTATTGAGCAAAACATAACAATTGTTGTCGTATGACTATGTAAAAAATCAACTTTGTAATAAAGTTAATTGGTCTGAATCTTTTCTCCTAAACATAAAATATACCTCGATATTAATCCTATATTTTTCATTTAATAAAATTCCTCTTAATTAATAGGATTTATAAATTATTCACTGATTATGATTCAACGTTAAACAAATTCATCCTTACATAGTCAAGAACCATAGCTTATAATTAATCAAATGTAAGTTTTCCTTTTTTTGGTTTTTTTAGTAAAATTCTCATAATGAGGGATTTCATGTCTAATGGTGTCAAATTATAAATTGAAAATGAAAATAACATTATGTTCTGCTCTGATAACTATTACAAGTTGGGTTTTTGACTTTATAATATCTTAATCAGTTAAACCTTGATTTCCCTTACAATGCAAAAGTTAAATCCATTATACATAATTGTGAATGCCTCTATAGACATAGAACTACTTCACTAATTATAGACCAACTTTCAAATTATCTTCTTCTCAACGTTTGTGTTATATCTGTTAAAAAAATTAACCATCTTTAAAATTATTATGAAACTGGTTAACGTCTATTTTGACAATTAATACATATTAAAATTTTGTAGTTATTGAAATGAGTACATAATTATTTCGTGGTTATGAAGATACTATAGACAATTAGCCATGTTAACAAATTATTTGGGTCATTTAATATATATTAAAATTTAGTTTCATTTAATATATATTAAAAGTTCATTTATCTTTTTTATGATATAATTATTAACTATTTATAATGTATAATGTATAATTTATCATTTATATAAAAATTAATTGAATGGTCATATTCGTTCACACAGTCCATGTGACGATTGGGACTTAAGACGTCACAACTGTGATTAGTCCATTTAAGTCACGGTCATAACCGTGGTTAGGCCATTTAAGTCACGGTTGTGACTTCCTTTAGTCACAACCATGATAAGTGTCATGCAAGTTATTATTTTCATGGCCCTTATCACGCTTGTGACTTTTTAAGTCAAGGACGCGAGTTGCCATAATTTTAAATTAAATTATTATTACCTTATATCATCTATACGCTAAAACACAATTTCGGTTAAGTGACAAATGTTGCTTTAATTTGAACTCAAATTATTATTACCTTCTATCATCTTAATACCATTGCATTAAAATACAATTTTAACATTGTTGCATTAAAATAGAAATTTAACAAGTAATTCAACTCAATAATTATTACCATCTATCATCTAAATGTAATTGCATTAAAACACAATTTTAATTTAAAATGAAATCACTTATCATCTCTTAACTTGACTAATGTTTAAATTTGACAATACTCGATCTCGATCACAATTTTAATTTAAAATGAAATTACTTATAATCTCTCGACTTGACTGGCATTTAAAATTAGCAATACTCGATCTTGATCATGTCAATTTAAAATTTATTTAATAACTACAAAAATTATTATATAGAATTTAATTATTAAGTATAAAATTTATTATATTAAACAAATTTTTATTGATGTTAAATTTGGAGTCTCAATATTAATTTCAAAACTCAAATTACTATTACCTTCTTACCTTCTATCATCTTAATACCATTACATTAAAACACAATTTTAACACCATTGCATTAAAACACATATTAAAACACAGTTTTAACACCATTGCATTAAAGCACAAATTTAACAAATAATTTCAATTGAATAATTATTACCTTCTTTCATCTAAACGTAATTGCATCAAAACACAATATGTACATATGCATGGCTATGACTTGTAATAATGCCCATTAATTACAAAATAATTAATTACTCGATTAATTTAACTTTACTTAGTAGGATAATTAATTAAATTATATTTTAATTTAGAATAATTACATAGTTCATAAAAAAGTTTATTTACTGATTATATAAAGAACTAATTAATTCTTAGCACATTTATTTTCTTTTTTATTGTTTAAATTAAATATCATGAAAATTTTGTTGATTAAAAGTTTCTTATATTATTACTAAACACTGTTTATGTAAGTAATATCACTAAGTCTATATATTAAAAAGCCATAGGCGTGTGTTTTAATTTGTTCTTAATATTATTAATTATAATTATTAAAGTTATTAATTATTAACTGTTAGTCATGATTATATATTAATTATTCACTTTATATTATGCATGTATGGTTGTGACTTATTGGTCACAACCGTGTGTTTTTTTATAGTCTAATTTTTATTGTTATGTTTATATTGTTCTTAATTATAAATTATTAATAATTTATTTACTCCATTAACTTTTAAACAACCCACCGTCACTTTCCGACGGCTCAGATTCTTTAACCTTTCAGCTCATCGTCACGCCTATAACTTATTAGTCACAAGCGTGACTACTTAACTTTTATTGCTTTTTTATTTCTTTCTCTATTTCTGTAACTCTTATCATACACATGCACGGTTGTAACTTTTTCCTGACAACCATGTGTTTGACTATTTATTAATTTTTATTGTTATGTTATGAGTTTATTAATCTTATTTGTCTATCTATGTAACTATTAGCTATATATTAAAGAGTTATAAGCGTGTGTTTTAATATCCAGTTAATTTAATTAAATATTAAATATAATTATTATAATTATTAATTATATATTGTTAGTCACCATTGTAACTTATGATAATTATTAATTATTATTATTAATTATTAACTATTCACTTTATATTATGCATGCACTGCATTTTATTTATTAATTTTTATTGTTATGTTTATGATATTCTTAATTATAAACTATTATTAATTTTTTATTCCATTAAGATTTTTTCCTAACAAATCTCTTTTCATAATGAATTAACCTAGATTCTTATGCAAATGATCCATAGGACAAACCAAAGTTGCATGGCTTAATTTGTTAAACACATTGTCTCTTGTATATGTAATAGAGGAAGCACTCGGAGCAAATACAAAACTTATGATCGCAAATAATTACACTGTAGAATCTTCTTTTCATCTTTTTAATGTTTGAATTTAAGTTTTAAATATATATTTTTATCTCCAAATCTTCATCTAAGTCGTAATTCACTTCTATAAAATTTTAATTTTTTTAATTTTAAATTATATATTTTAACTTGATTGCAACTTTAAAGTAGTTCATGTTTTAATTATAAAAAATCTTTTGTAATAACTCAAATATAAAAAAGAAAAAGATTAAATTTCAAAGTAAAAGATATATTTATAGACCAGACCATATTATCATATGCTCAGATGGTAAAGAGGGTAACTAGAATGACAAAAGACAATAAGCATACATATTTGTAATTTGATGCACTTCTTAACTCATTTATATCTCAAATATGGAAAATCATAAATTAAAAAAAATTCATTTTCGATAAATTACAACAATAAAAAATAGAAAGTAAGCTACACGTGATTATATTAATGTTATCCAACCTTGTTTATTTAATAATAAGGAGTTGTCTATCTCAAAATAGGTTGTGACATTACATAGAATTCTTACCAAAGTTGAGGATTTTTTTTTTCAATTATTATGTATGTGCAAAATACATGATAAATAATTTTGAGCAATTTTGATTTGCATAACTGTCACGTCACAAACTTGTCAGTCATCGCATTTAACCTTTTAAATATATCATTTTTTGAAATTGTTTTTCCTAACCACATTTAACCTTAATTTTTTAGGTTTTCTTCTTGTTCGTTCTTGCGTTGTTCATTCTTGCACTATTTAGGTATGTTTAATTTTGTCAAAAAAATTATTATACAAAATTCCATTGTATTCATCCATTTATCACCTTTTCAATAATATGATAATTACTTTCTTTCTTTATTTATCCATATTTAATAAATTAAATATACAATTTTACTTTTTTAATGTACTCACTTACATCACATTGGCATGAATTAACCTTTTTATATTTCTTCTAATCCTTTATTGATCTCACGATATATTAAACTAATATTATTATTCAAACTTTTTAAAATTTTGACCTTCTTTGTTAACTTTATGGTTTGCTAGATGTATTTTGTCATATTAACCGATACAGTTGATATTATTGCTTTATGATAAACTCTTTATTAAATCTATGGTTTGTTAGATGTATTGTCTTATATTCATCAATAAAGTTGACATTATTGCTTCCTTTTTTATCATGTTATATTTTGACATTTTTAAATTATAGGCAACATTTATTAATGTAACTAAGCCTCGTTGAATGATATTGATAATATATATATCTTTAGTTGTACTTGTGTTAATATTTCTCAAATATTTTTAATATGAATATTTTAATATTCTTAAAATATATTATTAATTGATATATAAAGAAAGTAGAGGTTGTCTGCATTCAAATATGGATAAAAATGCCAAGAGATGTCAAAGGTATGCTGAAATGCTAGAAAATGAAAAAAAAAGAATTCTTATGATGACTTAGAGAAACTCGTGCTACAAAAAGAGAAATGCTACTTTGCCTGTACTTTGTCAAATAGTTGGTGATCAACAATCCTATTCTATCATTGATAGTGAACCTTCTGGTAGTCAATTTTTTATTCATCAATCTAGTGGTCAACTACGACAAAATTGATCTTTCGATTTTAATGTAAATCATGTTGATGCAACTCATTCCTCTTTCCAACTAGAAGAAATTGTTCATATGACATCAACAATTGAAGCATCTAATATGACATGTGATAATTCAAAATTTCCAATTGTATCTTCCTTTCTAGTTCAACCTAACTCAATGATATTTGTTGAAAATCAAGGTATAAATTTTTTTACTTATATTTTTACTATTTTTAATATTATTATTGCACGAAATGATCATCTTATTTTTATAAGTTCTAAGGGATAAATTTTCATCCTTCTTCCTCAAAGTTAGCATCCCTCTAGAATTTATCTGTTGAGCCTCAACAACTTCGTTTTGTTCCAAATTGCGAACATTGTCATGCAAAGAGATTTTATCTTGAACCTCAATCATTATGTTGTTCATCAGGATAGATTTTCATTATTATTCCTCAAATTCCATATCTTTAAAATGATTATTTATTGGTGATGATGAAGAATCTGAACATTTCAGGAAGAATGTTCATACATATACTAACAATGTGGCATTTACTTCATATAGAGCTAGGTATGATCGAGAACTCAAGAAAAATAATAAAGGCATTTATACATTCTGTGTTGAAGGTCAAGTATATCATTTTCTTGATAGTTTACTTTCAACAACTAATAAGGTATTTGGTATCCAGCTCTATTTCTTTGATACTGATGAGGAATTGAAAAGGAGGACTAAGAATTGTGATAAACTTCATAAGGATACATTAAAATTGATTATGGCAATTCTACGAGATAATCCCTACACTAAATTCTTTAGAAGTCTCAGGGACATTCCAACACTTGAGGATCAGAAAATAGTTCTGAGGTGTTATCTAGGCCTTGATCAGCGTTTTTACAATTTTCCTAGTGCATCACAAGTGGCTGCTCTATGGACTGAGATTGATGATGAAAAATTGAAAAATATCCACATATCCAAGTCTATACTCACTTTGGCACTAGTTATAGAATCCGGTCTTATTATGCTTGTTATGACACCCTTCAATATCCTCTTTTATTTCCTCGTGGTGAATCTGGATGGGATCGTGGAATTAAGCAGTTGATTTCAAAGAGAAATTGAAGCAATGTTTTAGATGGAGAATCTGATGTTAATTTCAACTCTTTTACTGATCCATCTGAATTGTTTACTATAGAAAGCACAGGCAAGTTTATCTTTTCCTTTTCCACTTTAAATAAATTGTTTCTTTTTACGATTAAATTTATCAAATTTATTTGTTTTACTATTAGCTGTTGATCAAGATTACTGTGAAGATGGTACTTTCTCCGCTAGAGAATATTATTGTTATCAGCTCCAAATAAGAGAACATGATGAATCCATGCTGCCCCATACCTTAGGACTACTACAACAATTTATTATGGGAGCTTACATAAAGATCGAAACATCTAGACTTGGTTTCCATAAAAAAGACAGAATAAAAAAGACAGAATGAGATAAGAACAAAGATACCACATGGTTTTTGGGACAGTATTACTATGTGTCAAATAGAAGGTTCTAAAATTAGCCGTTGAGTTATGCTCCCAGCTTCATTTGTCAGTGGTCCAAAGGACATAAAACGATGTTATCTTGATGCAATGGCTCTAGTGAAAAAGTATGGTAAACCAGATATTTTCCTCACCATTACTTGCAAACCTATATGGAAAGAGATTCAAGATAATCTTAAGTTTCATGAGAAACCACAAGATAGGCCGGATTTATTAGCTAGAGTTTTTAGAGCTAAATTTGAAATTCTTAAAAATGAGCTAATAAAAAACAAATCTTTGGAGATGTGGCTGTATGTGTTTATGTTGTTGAGTTTTAGAAGCATGGATTCCCTCATGCTCATTTACTATTGATACTTAAACCACATTCGAAATTACTAAATCCAGATTCTTACGGCCATATCATATCCGCTGAAATCCCAGATCCTTATCAAAAGTCACGATTATATTCTGTTGTCAATAAACATATGATTTATGATCCCTATGGTCTTATGAATAAAGATTGCCCTTGCACGAGAAATGTTGTGTGCAAGAACCATTATGGTAAAAAAATTTCTCCTTTTACTGTTTATGGTGAAGATAGTTATCCATGCTATAGATGAAGAGATGATGGCCAAAAAGTAAAGATTTGTAGACTTGAGGTTGATGATAGATGGGTGGTTCCTTACAATCCGTACGTCTTGTTGGTTATTGATTGTCACTTAAATGTTGAAATATGTTCCACTGTGAAACTCGTAAAATACTTATACAAATATGTCTTTAAGGTCCATGATTTTGTCAATTTTAGCATTGTCGATCAAGAGACCAGTACAGGTAATGACGAAATTAGTAATTTCCAAGAAGGTCGTTGAATTTCACCTCTTGAAGCTTTCTAGCATATATATGAATTTCAACTAGCAGAGATTAATCCATCAATTTATATACTCCACGTTCATCTTCTAGATTAACAATTTATTTCCTTTGAAAAAAATGCAAATCTGTTTCATTTGTTGAGAATAATTGACTTCTCTAAAACAATGATGACTGAATTCTTCAAGATGAATTTGACAAAAAAAAGGCATAAGGCATGAAATGCTTGTATAGAGATTTTCTAGAATATTTTGTTTGGAATCAAAAAATTAAAATATGGTTAGAAAGAAGTCGAAAGAAAGTGATAGGAAGATTAGTTATTGTTGACCCTAAAGAAGGAGGGAGGTATTACTTGAGGTTATTACTCACATATGTTAAAAGCCTAACATCATTTGATGACTTTTTAACAGTTGATGGAGAAAAACAAGTTGTTTTAGAGAGGCTGCGCTAAAGTTAGGATTGCTAGCATCCGATTTTTACATACAACAAACTTTTGAGGAAGCCATTTTATTTTAAATGCCAGCTTCACTTAGACTTTTATTTGCTACACTTCTCTTCTATTGTTCACCGACAAACCCTAAACAGATTTGGGAAACATTCAGAGATGATCTTTGTTCTTATTACTAACATGCTTCTTGCTATAATGCATATACATTTTAAGACGTTACAAGGATGGCCCTTAAAGATATTAATAAATCGCTTGAACAAATAGGAAAAAGCTTAAGCGATTATCATTTTGTTGATTATCACTTTGATGTTGCCCATCATCAGCATGTTAGTAAAGAAATACAAAGTGCAAGAATATACAGGTTTATCCAGAAGACTTATTGTTACATTTAAGGTTGAATGACGAGAAAAAGTACATATTTAATTTGATTATGCATTCAATTTTGGCTTCAAGTGGCGAAAGTTTTTTTATTGATGGTCCTGGTGGAACTGGGAAGACTTTCTTGTATCGAGCTCTACTTGCAATTTTACGGTACAAGGTCATGTTGCAAATGATGTTGCTACATCAGGTGTTGCATCATCAGTCCTTCCTGGTGGTGGGATAGGTCACTCAAGATTTAAAATCCTGCTTGATTTTTCAAAAAAGAAAGTTTGTCAATTAAGTAAGTAGAGCAATATTGCAAAATTGATATTCGAATATAGTCTTATCTTATGAGATGAGGCTTCAATGGCAAAACGAGAAGCCATTGAAGCATTTCATGACTTACTTTACGATATCATGGACTTGAATTAGCCTTTTAGAGGAAAGATTGTAGTACTTGGGCGATGATTTTTGTCAGACTTTGCCAGTTATTGACCAAGCCATAAGGCAAAAACAGATTAATTCAAGTCTTCTAAATCCGTATCTTTAGCCAGACATGTGTAAATTCTCTTTGACAATAAATATGAGAGCTATGTCAAATCTAGCTTTTGTGAATTTTTATTACAAGTAAGAGAAGGGACAGAAC
Organism: Erythroxylum panamense; assembly: GCA_027123425.1. Lineage (NCBI taxonomy): Eukaryota > Viridiplantae > Streptophyta > Magnoliopsida > Malpighiales > Erythroxylaceae > Erythroxylum > Erythroxylum panamense. The sequence goes on from JAOTIZ010054605.1 coordinate 12,248, forward strand.
TAGCCGATAAGCAAGATCAAATTTCCTTATCAAAGCAACTTGTTATTCCTTTACCATAACAAGGATGAATCTCTTAATAGGTTACTTTTTTTATGTTTTATTTAATTCTCAAATTTTTAAATGAAAATTAAAAATATATGTTTCTTATGCACCATTGCCTTCACCAGGTTACTTGAAAACGTCTTCCTTAACCTAAGCTTGTATTCATCCGATCCATATCAGATGATAAATAGATGTGTATTGTGTAACATCCCATTACTTGTGGAAGGATTAAAATAGTAAATGTGAGTGATTAATGAGAGTTAGAGATGCATTTTCTTGTTCATGCATTAAAAAAAAGATGCCATGCACTTATACATAAATAGTGAATGTATTTGCACATGAAAATAATTGTACATGCATTCATGAATAATTCCGGGTATAATTGGATTGATCTATGAATTTTTAGAGTTATGGATGTTTTTACATTGGAAATATTAGTGATTGGTGAAAATATCGTATTTGTGTATGTTGGTGAATTTAGGAGTTTCCTTTGAAAATTTTGGAGTATTGAGAAAGACATATATATAATAGGAAACAAGAAATTAAAAGAAGCTTTGGAGATAGTTGGATTGTAAAGATGACAGTCAAGGGAGTTAGTTTCAAAAGAAAC
>JAOTIZ010054687.1:0-12890 GCA_027123425.1 Erythroxylum panamense
AATTCCGTTTTTGGGCGTTTTTGTGAGCTATAGAGATCCGATTGAGGCGATTTCTGTTTCTAATTGACCTAGAGATATGGAATTTCATTTTAGCTTAGGAATCGGAATTAGTTATGGGCCCTAAGCAAATCAATTTTATTGGAGGATAATTAGGGTGAATTTATCAAGTTTTGTTCGGATGACGTTAAATTAAGTTCGATTTGAGGTTTCTTTCGTGGTGAGGAATTCCTCCCTCGTGAGATGCGCGTCCAGATGTCACGTAGGACGTCGGGCACACGACTCATCGGGTAGGGGTTGCAATAGAGCCTAAGGGATGTTAGTGTAGAGACCTTATAGAGTGGAAAGGAACTTGACTATATTGAGAGAACTACTTAAGGAATCATTTATGAAGAAGAATTGGAGAAGGAGCTTGAAGGAGACAAGGATATATCATTTAGCTTGATGGTGAGTACTGAGTCCATAATTATTATTAATACTAATTCTTCACCTTTACTTAACATATTAGAGAAATTGAAGGAGGAGGAGAAGGGTGAAAAGATATTCAAGATATTTCAAGAATATAAAGACTCGGTACAGGTTAAAAGTTTAAAGACAGGGAAGATATTGGAGGTGAATGATCATCAACATAGACCCTATCTTGAAGAACCTTATGTGAAAAACCATAAACAGTGACACTCGAAGATTATAATTTTGTCACGTGAGGAGGAAAACAAGGAGTTGAGCCAATGACAACCTAAGGGAAGTTTATTTCTTTTCCTTTACATTTTCATATTTTTTTCTCATATGCATTTGTGTTTTTGATTTTATTTATTATTACATGTTTTTAAGTTTTCAAACAAAAAGAGAGAGAGAATCAATCAATCAATCAATCAATTTCTCTTTTTTATTATTTCTAGGATTATATAGTCATGATTAGAGAGTGAATTAACTAGAAAAATCTGTGGCAAATTGAGCATGTACTTTTACTATTGTGATTGGTCAATATGCATTATATTTAGAAAAGTAGTGACTAGTGGTAGACACAAGCCAATAAGATTTTGAGCCTTTATAAACTGATACATCCGTATCAGTCTCATTGTCTTTTATTTATGTGTGTCCTTCATGACATATATACCCTAACTTTGCTTTGATATGTACATCATGACTTTGCTTTGTTCGCTACGTTAGTCAAATATCCTATCTTTTAATATGAATTTTCCTTTTCTTAGGCCCCCTTTGAGCTTTATTAGCCTTTCTTTTTGTGCTAACCACATTATATGCTTTAAACCTAACCAAATGTCCTACCCAAGCTTTAAAGCTAGTGGAGCATTTGTTAATTGTTGATAATTATGGATGCACAAAAGTATAAGTGTGGGGGTGTGCATATGTGTGGGTTGGTTATGATTATTGGGATGCTATTTTATGTCTTATCAATGAAATTCCCATGTTGATGTAGCTTCTTTCAATTTTTATCGAAAAAAGAAAAGAATAAGAGAAAAAAGAAAAAGGTTTAAATAAAAGTATTAAGGAGGAAATGCAAATGTTTTGCAAGGTTACTTATAATTAGTCTTTCCTCCTAAAGTTGTATGGATAGGGTTACTTGAGTAGGATGTGAATAAGGGAGATGTAGTTCTTAAGGTTCACTCCCTATTACAAAGTATTGTTTATGATCAACTTTTGTGAGTGGTATATGCTTCGTGTGATTTCTGGTGTGAAGGCTTGAATTTGAGTTGTTAAACATAGTTTTTACATTCATTATAATTGATGTACACAATTATGCATGAATGTTGGTTTTTGCGCTTGATCTTATATTGAGTAATTTTCTTGTTTTACTAGTGTTGATGGCTTTTACACTACATTACCTAAACACATATAGCTTTTACCCTTGCCCTCATTGCAACCTTCAAAAGTCCTTTGATTCATTAATATGCATGTGAATCTTAGTGATGGAGAAATGAAATGATATTCAAAGTTGTGGAAAGTCATGATCGTGAATGATGTTTAAGTGTACCTATGGATCTATTTTATTTAAACACATTTTGTTAAAGTCTACCTTTAGATTGCTCAGTTTCTAAAGAAGATGAATGTTGATTGATCATGAGTAGAGGCATTGAATGTTGAGTTCTTATCATGGTTTTGAAAGTTACTCCTCTTTTCTTATGATTATCTATTTTTAGGAAATATGAAAATTATGAAAGTGCTTAGGTTGTGACTTTGATTTTGATGTTTTGCCCAAGGATGATCAAAATCTAAGTATGAAGGAAATTAATATATGATTAATTGTTGATACATTTAATCCATGACACTTAGTGATTAATGTTTTAAAATGCTTAAGACATTCACTTTTACTTATATTTGGTTTTAGGTACAATTTGGAAGCACAAGAGCTAAAGTGAGTTAAAAGCACATTCTTTGAGCCATCTCCTTGAGATTCACACTCAGTTGTCTTCATGGAGCAAGAACAAGAAGAAATAGAGTGAAGAGGAGACATAATAATGCAAAACCATGAAGTGTTTAAGGGGGATAAAACAATAAAGGGTAGATGTTTGAGGAGGCTACAACTGGGTTTGAAGACTTTGTTAGTAAATTAGTAGAAAAGGGATTTAATTTGTAGGTGGTAGACAACATTGACATTAGTGAGGAAATTATAGTTAGTATGATGGAGGTTGGCAGTGTAGTAGAATTTAAGGGCAGTAGCTTCAACCTTAGTTAGACTAGTTAAGTAATTTTCAGATGAAGAAAAGCTAATACCGAGGATCTAAATGTAGCATGAAGTTGATGGGGGCCTTTTTTCATGACAACTACTTCCAATTATTACTACAGTAAACTAGAGCTAAGAGAAATGGTAAGGCTATGTATTAAAAATTTTCACTAAGTTGTTGTATATGATAAGCATAAATTTCTGAATATCTAAATTACTTGGTCTAAAACCTTAATTATCTGATGTCGAAGTTATTGTATTTTCTCTTAAAAGATTCATCTAAGAGATCTATAAAATCAAGTGCTAGGAATATTTTTAACATATGATTAAGTTAGTGAAAACTAAAAAAAGTAAACATAATATTTCAAAGATGTAAGTGGATAGGTAATAAGAAACTTTATTATTAAAAAACTATATTTTAAAATTAAAGTATTTCATTAAACGCCTATGAAGGTGAAAAGGGTAAAAGTACAAGGTTATTATCACAAACAACTATTACTTGTATAACTTATGAGAGTGGAATATCATGAAATTAATTTCAGTTTTATGTAATATTTGAAACTCTTTATATGGTGTGCCTTTTTGTTGGACTTTGCTTTTCAAACATATTTCTATATATATCATCTGCTTCCTAAGAGTTGACAATGAAAAATTGTGTTTGTTTTTTAAATATGCAATCCTAAGACAATATATGTTATTATTGATCATAAAGTCCATCTTAAAGTTAAAATAGGAATTGGTGTTGCCTTATAAGCTATGGGTTGTTTAATCTAGGAAGTCTTGCTTTCTAATTATGTTGCTTGTTAAAGATCTATTTTCTTTTAATAAGTACTTTTAGGTTTTGAGAACTTATTTTGAAAAGACATGTATTTTGTGGAATCTATCTATTTATTTTAGCTAGCAACTTGAATGGCGAAGTATATGGTGCAACTGAAGTTTGTGATGAAGCAGAAAATTTGAGGTAGCCAAGTGATTGGAGTTTTAGTGCTCGAACAATTTTATCTCATATCACTAGCAGATGTCTTAAGTTTTGCTCGTCCTTCTTATAAGTAACCCCTTTGTTAAACTAGAAGCATTGAAATGATAAAGGCATTCATATTTAATTCTTTATTTTAGCTTATTTTCTTGATTGTTATCTTACAATATTTTGTCTCTTAGGAGTAACCACTTTTGGGACTTACCTTATTGATTATAACCACACTTTTACCTTATTTTGTTTCAAAGCCATTCCATTCCATTATTTTTTACTTAATTGCCTGAAACTTCGATTATTTGAACAAAATCTGTCTACTAGTTAAGGATCAGGTTGTGTACTACTGAACCTCTCTAGACCCTGGGTGTCAACAAAATTTTGATTGGGTTATTATTGTTATTATTATTGCTGTCTTGAAACTTAGATTATAAGTTCTAATATTTTTTTGAAAATTAAATATTTCATTGATTAAAGATAATTACAACTAGATATAAATGGTCAAAGATAATCCAAAAAGTCTATATTACAAAGAGTTGAGGTTCCTAGTAATCAACTTCCACTTTTTGAGGATTGATGCCAATTATCACTCTCCCATTGAAATGATGATCATGATTGCTCAATACCCTCAATTCTTTATCAAGGAACCATAAACTCTTCTCCAGTTGCTCCCTCTTTATTTTGATTTCCAATAAACCAACAAATTCCTTAACCGTATGTTGTTTATTTAGGTTATTTAGGCCCCTAACATTCCATGCTGCTACCTTTATCATTTCTTCTTTTTACTTGTCCTTCTCCTTATATACTTCCTATTCAAACCCATAGTTATAGATGTTCCTTCACTTTTGGATCCAAAAGTTTCACCCCTTTCCATCGTTGGAGTGCCAATTGTCTCTGCCTCCTGTCCTACTACCTTATCCCCTAAAATCTTTGTTACATTCTCGGTCAAACTAGATCCTACCAAATTTATGAATAGTTCCCTACTAGCTGACCCTTGTTTATCCCCCTCTATTTATGCTACAAGCCCTGTCATAGTACTCTCCATTCCCTACCACTTGAATCTCCTCCTGATTCATATTTTGGACTTCTACTCTATAATTGATGCCACTCCCTCTACGAGGGAACCCTTCTCTTGACTCAACCATCCCTCATTCACTAGTTTCTCCTTTTTCTTCTCTTTCCTTCTCCAAATTTACTTCTCTTCACATGTATGTAACTCTTATATAATCTTCCACAAGTTCTCCTTGCTCATCCAACCTTATAATTCTAAGGGAATCTGGAAGTTTCCTTGATATATCAACATCAACACAAGCTCTAACAAACCCAATCCTTCTTGTTAAGGCGGTGTTCTCATCTAAATCTAAGGATTTTCCAATATTACTGGCAATATAGCTCATACCCTTCACTGACCAATACTCCAAGGGAACCTTATAGATGTTCACCAATAAAGGAATGGATTGAAGTTTGCTTTTATCCAAGGTAACTCCAAGCTACAAATTCTTAATAAGAACTGGATGCCCCATTATGTGCCAAGGCCCCAATTCTAACACCTTATATGCATTTTCTTTAGTGTTGAATTTGAATACAAAGAGTTCGCCTTCATTTATCATTACATTCACCAACCCCTTGTTCCTCTATGCAACATTCACCCACTTGTTTACAACTGGAAAAGCTAACCTCTTCTTCAGAAAGAAACCCACAAGAGATGTACTCCACTTCTTAGCATCCTGCTGTAAGACTTTAATCGAAGCTTGCATTAGTTTATCCCCATTGAACTCCACATATCTAAGTCTCCCATATAATGGATCACCATATAGACTTCACCTTCTCTAGTACCTGTTGCTTCCTTTCGACACTAGCTCCTAATAGTGGGAAGTCTACTACATTGAAGGCTAGGGCATGCAAATCAACTTGGGGAATGAGCTAGGTTGAGATAGGAGTTTCCATTTCCATATGGTGAGAGGTAAGGTTTATTGAGTAGCAGTACAAGATAACTAGTATGGCATAAAAGGAGAGAGGTAAGATTGAGACTGATAGGTGAGAAGAATGTGAAGGGTTGCATAATGGTAGGTCGCGCAGGTTGGTTGGGTGTCAAAGAGTGTTGGGAAAGGGGAGGGAGGAGGGCGGATTCAATTAATGGGAGAAGACTCTTATTGTAAATGTAGGTTGAATTGATGTCAGAGGTTCAGTGTCATTAGAGGTTAGGGATGGGTTTCTGGGATGCATGTTGGTATCGGGATGGGTGCCATCAGAGGCTAGGGATGATGGGTGTCTTTGATTGTTGGTATATATTAAATGTTAATATGTTTCTTCTCAAATGTTCATATTCTCTCAAAATGTTTTCCAAAAATAATAATAAATGTTGTGACCATAAAAAAAAGAAGTGTAGGAGTTGTTGAACTACTTGTATTATAGTGTGAAAGACCTATGTTGTGAAAAATTAAGTTTCATGTAATTTTGATTAAGTAAATTTGCTTCAATAGTATTACCATTTTTATTATCCCTATCATGCTTTTACTTAAGCCTCGTTGAAATCTTATAACAAGACCTTTTGTTTTTTGTTTCTAGTTTACTTATAAATTATAGAGATATGATTTTATTACAAGCATATGGTTAGTAATCCTCATATGTGTTTATTTTAGTATTCCTACACTTTCCATCTTAAACACTTTGAGTGCATTATGTGAATCCTTGGTGAGGGGTTTGAAAATTTTTGCTTTTGATTTAAAAAAGATTATCTATGTGATTGCTATTGATATTGACTTATAAAGGTTGATTCTAGGATGACTTGAATCTAATTGTATGTTAATTTGATTAACATGACATCATGATTCAGAGTATGGATGGATAAGCTGAGATAAATAAGGGATGGAAAGTTTGATGATTTGGACTATGATTTGCTTAAGAATAAGAAAAAGTTCAAGTGTGGGTATGTTTGATAAATTATTAATCAACTATATTTTCATAACCATATTTAGTGTTTTTTGTTTGTTACTTGAGAGTTTTATGGTATTTTTGTACATATTTTGCTTCAAGTGTGTTTTTAGGTAATAACTACCTTCATAGACCAAAAGCAGAAGAATTTGGGTAAAACTAAGGCATAAAACAGAAGAATTAAAGCAACTTTCGAGATATAAATTTGTGTACTAGGATTGTGTAAGCTTTTGTTTGACATGCATGTTTGTATATATATAACCTATGTAAGTTTTTATAATTGTGTAAAGCCACGATTTAGAGGGGATTATGAAATACATGGCCGTGTAAGTGACTGTGTATATTCCAAAAACCCTAGTTTCTTACATTAAAAAGAAATGATGAGGGCTAGACAAAAAGGAGGAGGCAATTGAAGTTGGATTAGACACCAAATAGAAGGTAGAAGAAGTAGTTTTAAACCTATCATGAGGAAAATACGAAGATTACTTTAAGAGATCCAATAGAGACCAACCTTTCTTGCAAGTTTTAAGGAGATTTATTAGAGATAACGGGGATATATAGATTATGGATTCTTTTATTTCAAATTATCCTCCTGAATACTTGACGTTTGATTTTTTTTCTATATTTCGTAGCTAATTTGTTTAGTTCCTAGGTGTGACGAACCCTAAATCAAGATGGATAAAGTGATATAGTTTTTTATTCAGTACAATTTAATTGAATGATTTATAGAGATTCAATTATGACAAGCCTCTATCCTGAAATGACTAGACGACTTGCCCAAAACATTATGACAAGCCTCTATCCTGAAACAACTAGATGACTTGCCCCTTACCCCTCAGTGGCCCTCTAGTCGATATCTGATCCAACTAGAAAGTTCCTGTGGAGTTAAGCATATTTCCCTTTTATCGAAAAGCTTTAATTCAACATAAAAAGATGTAATAAATGGAGTTTTTAAAACCATTTAATTAAAAATTTCGGTAGCATAATGACTGTATTTTGGCATCTCAAAAATTTTCAAAATCCTTGCAAAAGTTCAAAACACTTCTATAATCACAACAAAATCCCCACTACAAATTTTAGACTTCAAGTCCACTCAAAAGCAATCTCAATAATCACTTCAATAAACTTTTTAAAAAATAAAACATAGTCATGCATTTCATTAAAAAAACTTTACATACATCTATTCTTTACACAAATGTACATTCCAAAACATGTTCAAAGATATGTAATATTCCCAAAAATATTCACAAGGTAATAATGCCTACACAAAAGCACATGATAAAGTGAACTATTCAAAAGGTGGAGTCCCTACTACTGAAGTCCATGAGTGTGCACCTGGGAGGTTTTCTTTTGAAAACATAAAGTAGAGTGTGAGCTAAACTAGTTCAGTAAGAATGAACATTTCTATGCAAACTATATTTATCAATTTAAACCTCCTTAAAAAAATTCACTGAAAATAAAAATTTATATTCAACGAAAGGAAATCATAAAATTTTATCTTGATTTATTGAGTGAAGGCTTTAAAGAAAATCACAAAATTAAACTAAAAAGTAAACAGATTCAATAAAAAAAACAAATAGATTAATCGAAGTGGGAAACTCTAGAGAATTAATTTCACTAATTTAATATCCTATATATGACTAAACAGAAATGATTAGACAATTGTCTTACTAAAATTACCAATTGGGCTATAAAAATCAATTCAAAAAACAAACTAACCTAACAAGTTTATCATCCAAATTAATTATTAAACCTAACTAATAATTACCACCTAAGTTAATATATTTCTACTCTCAACTTAAGCGTCTATAGTTCCTCCTTCGATATTAAACTTCTTCTCTCGATCCTTTGTTTAATAACAAAATGATGCAAAGTTTGACCATGCTTTTACATCCACTCAATTCATACACTATGGCAAACATAAGACAATGACACAATCCCTTAATCATTCATATTTGACTAAAATAGCTACATTAATCCTAAAGGAAAAAGGATCAGCCTATCATGGAAATAACATGATTCATCATCTTCATATACTTCAATGCCATCTTTATCAGTATAAGAAAAGTATTAAAGTAACAAACGAAGTAAATAACCAAATGCACTATCAAAAAGCTACAGAGTATGAGTTTATCAACTACTAAGGAGTAAGTTCAGTAAAACAATAGAGAAATTATAAACAAAATGAGCAAACAAGTGTTTGGATGAGGGAGTTGTAGTGATCTCCTTCCACTCTTAAGCTTTCTGCATTGGCTCTCACCTTCTACCTCTACTTGGTTCTCACCTGGATGCTTGACTGCTCACTTTTCTTCCACCTCTTCGTTGTTCTTCTCCTTTGTCTCTTCTCAACCCACTATATTTCATCACCACCGTGACAAACACTAACAAGTTAAGCCACCACCTTTTTTCTTTATCTTCTTTTCATGCAAAAATTTTCATGAACTTTCCATTCAACCTTCATGTAAAATTCCCAAAATAATACAATCACACCATTTCCACTCAATTTATCTCACATTTGGATCAAAACACAAGGATTTCTAACCAAAATCAAAATGTGAAGGCAATTAAAAGCAATAAAACTAGGCACAACGATTACTCCACACTTAAACTATGTTTGTCCTCAAGCATAATAAAGAACACTAGACTATATAAAAACAAACAATGGAGACAATAATTTTCCAAAATAATAGTCAAAGATATTAACAATCATTTCAATAAACACATCCTAAGAACTTCAGACACATAATACCCTATGAACAAGCTATTCTTTGCATATTTAGCTAAAATTAACAAGTATTTCAATTCAAAGAACCATCAACAAGTATGATGGACACTCACTCCACTCTCTATCCTCTCAAGCATTCAAAGGTAGGATATGTATTCACTCATCATTCATTTCATGTAAGGCATCTACCATAAGCTTGTTGACCAATCTAATCTCCATCACTCAGACTAAACACAAACATCAATCCAAAGGTCTTTATTTTGATTGTAATGGGGCTAGGCTAAAGGTATCAAAAACGAAAATCATATTTTAAAACCATAAAACAAATTGAGCATTTAAAGTAATATAAACAATTAAGCATAAAACACTTAATTCTTTCCTTTCAAGTTAACAAGATTAGCACTCCACTTTTGTATCTCCTATTCTTTCCATTTTCTGCTTATTTCCTCTTCCTTCCTTTTCATTTTCTATTTCTTGTTTTCTTATTTTCTTCTTTCTTTTTATTTATTTAGAACAAGATTAAGTTTAGAAGTGGTAAAATGTAGAGGAGTGATACAATTTATTACAACCATACCCATTCCTAACTTAAAAACCAACTATATTCATATAATTCCCCCACACTTATTCAAACAATTATTCCCTAGACCCTATCATACACATTCAAATGTTCAACTTGCCTTATGGTAGGTACAACCAAGAGAATAAATAATTAAGGTCAAGGCTCTTTTTTTTTGGTTTAAAGAAAGAAAAAGTTTCATGTTAAGCTCAAAGAGGGTTCATTAAAGGTAACATTATGATGGTTTTTTTAAGCAAAAGGGGTAAATCCTAATTGCCTTAATCATTTCAATGTTTGCATAAGATTATGTGATCTCAACTAGTATTTGCAAGCAAGTTCTAGATTCCCTTAAACATGAAAGAACAATATCGACAAAGAATACTTGAATTTAGTGTTTAATAATTCAAAAAGGCTTAAATTCTTGCCAAATGAAATGTTTCATTCATCTATGACAACAAGGTAATGTCCTTTTTACTGAAATCCAAGTTAATCAGTCTAAGCATGGTAGTATACTCATTCACTCATATTATACATTTCTAGTCTAATTATTAACCGGGATAACAAACACAAAACACACAATTAATAAAATTTTTTTTACTAATACTCCCCCTCCCACATTTAAACATCATATTGTCCCTAATATTATACAAAAAGTAAAGGAGGGATCTAAGACACAAAATAACATGAACAAGGATAAACATTAAAACTAAAAAAATAAACTAACAAGTAGTAAAAATAATAAAAAGAACAAGGATAGAAATAAGATACGAATGTATGGGTGGTGGCTATGTTGGACCATGACATCCTACATTAAGGAGTGAAGAACAACTGCGAGGAAGACAAATATAAGAGAATGAAAAGTAGGCCTATACACACAAAGCAAACAGATTAAGTCGAGTTTAACTGAAAAGAACTAACAGACAAATAATTGAAAAACAAAACAAAGATAATATGGGTTGCTTCCCATTTAGTGTTTTTTAATGTCTTTTAGCTAGACACCTCAACTGCTATGCTCAAGGTGGATAACTCAAAGTGATCGATTCCACTATTTTCCTTTCTTCGTTGGGATTTTTCTCCAAGAATTTCCCAATCCCTTCCTCAGTTGCATTGACCAGCAATTGGCAGCATTCATCACTCTCTTTAACCAAGTCCAACTCCTTTTATCCTTCTTCTGGCAAGGCAAAATCAAAATATGCAGCATTAATCTGATCAACAAAAGAACATTTTCAAAAACAGTAGTAGTAGAAATAGGTTCAACATTAAAGATTGAAAATTATACTATTTCACCAAAACAATCATGCTCAATTTCCCGTTCTTCACGTTTATCAAGGTATTGGAAATGGCCATAAAAAGCCTCTTTAGGAGTATGGTGTGCTCCTTCCCTTGCTCTTTAACCTCCCTTATGTCTAAGACAACAAAGTGTTTGAGAATAATCAATCTCTAACCTTCACTAACGCATCCTCCATTATTCCTTTTGGATAACGAATTGAGCTATCGGCTAAATGCAAACACATGTTTGTAGGTCTTAACTATCCTAGATCCAATTTCTAATAAATAGATTAAGGTATAAGGTTTATACTCAACCCAAGGTCAAGCATACCCTTAACGTCATCATCATTACCTATTGATATTTGCACAAGAAAGCTCCCTGGGTCTTTCAATTTTGTGCATAATTGCTATTGTAGCACTGCATTTGCAACTTTTGAAACCATCACCTTCTCATTTGGCTAAAACTTCCATTTCTTAGTGCTCAGTTCGTTGAATAACTCCACATAAGTTGGAATGTTTCTGATTACACCTAACAAAGGCAAATTAATATTAACTTTGGAAAGCATGTATATGGATTAGAAAATTTATTATCATGTTTCGATTCCTGAAGGCTACTTAGATATGAGATCAGTGGTCTATAAGGATTAGCTACCTTATGTAATATTGGTTCTTCATTACAGTCGGTTGCATGCCCTTGTTTTTCACCTTTTTGAACGTCACTTGAAAGGTTGTTATGCCCATTGTTTTCTTCATTCTACTCATCTTTTTTGTTGGTGAGTCTCTCATCCTCTTGATTACCTACACTAGACAGATTAGAAAGGACGTCAACATGATTATCAATCACCTTACCACTTCTCATAATAGTAACTACTTGGGCTTACTCAAGTTGATTGGGCAACTTTCTTTCTGATTGTTATGCATTTGAGCAATGAGTTGCCTTACTTAGATCTCAATCCTCTTCACAGATGCCTTCAAAGAGTTAAACCTCTTATTATTTGTTTCTTGATTTTGAGTTATGAGCTGAATAAACGCATTCAAGATTTCCTCTAAAGAAGGCTTGCTTGGCGGGTTTTGAAGTGAGGATTGCCTTGGTAATAATTTGGCCTATGAAAATTTTGATATTTGTGGTTACACTGATGGATTGTTGTTTTTCCGCTAAAAGTTGGTTTGGTTTCTCCAACCAAGGTTGTAGGTATTTAAGTACGGATCATTTCGCTCCCTTGGTTGAAACCATTGAGTGAGTTTACTTGTTCTTCCACGTCTGCATAAGGCTCACAAGAATAGACAAAATGTTAGCTCCATGACCACAAGTTGCACATATACCACATACCTTTTGATTTGGAATATTTTGGGGTAGTTTTGTAGTTAGCTTCTTTACATACATTATTAACTTGGCTAACTACGTGGCCAGTTCTTGATTTGAGCTCACTTCATGAACTCTAACTCTTCTTCCCTTCACATTTTTTTATTAAGAATTGAACCCTAAAATTTTGAAGATTTTATACGTTTCTTCAACCATCTTCTCTCCCACAGCTCCTGCCGCACTGTCCACCATATACTATCATTGTTGTGTCAATCCATCATAAAAGAACTGGTTCTGCAGGTGGAGTGGAAAATGACGGTGTGGAAACTAAATGAGCAAAAGTTTGAAGCATTCCCATGCCTCATGGAATGGCTATCTGTTGGACCCCAAACCTGTTTTCTTAAGATTATTAAGTATGAATTAGGTTGCTAGTATGATTTATGGTATAATTTG
>JAOTIZ010054716.1:0-12888 GCA_027123425.1 Erythroxylum panamense
CATATTGTTCCATATCATGGATTAAAAATGTAACAAATAATATGTCATGACATTATTAAAAACATAATAAATAACATTTAGCTACATTTTAAAAGATGTAGCAAATAACATTTGGCTACGTTATGAAAAGCTTAGCTAATAATATATAGCTATAAAGAGAAAAACATAGTCAAAAATTATTAGCTACCTTTTATTTTCGTCATCAATCATTTGGCACCAAACTTACACCTCCAACATTTTATTTTTAGCTACGTTTTTGTAATGCTTTATCTATAAAAAAAATTTATAACTGGTACTTTTTGTCTACGATTTTTGGAAATGTCACCTATAATTTTAGCTATAAAGAATTGATGACATTTTATGCAACAAAACTAAAATGTTACAAATAACTAAAGGCACCATTTTTAGAACAATTTATTACATTTTTCTTGTAGCCAATTATCTAATTTGTTGTAGTGTGTTTTGATTTTTAATTTATATAGGATTTTGTCAATTGTAATGGATGATGAATCTTCAAACTCAACTAGAAGAGGTTGTAGTGAAAAGCAATGATGAGGAGGTTTTTGTAGATGTAAAAGTCAAAGTCGTCTGGTTACTTCTTGGACCAATGACAATCCTGGAAGAAGATTTTACAGATACCCTAACTATGAGGTATTTTCCTTATTAATAATCAATCTATTAGTATTTAGTAAGATAACTATCATTGGCAATCAATAATATGTCACAACACTAATGTTGGAAGAGGGATGTAGTTTTCTCAAATGGGTGGATGAAGATTTCAATGAAAAGTCAAAATGTATTATAAATAAATTGAGAGTTGAGAATAAAGGATTGAAGGTTAAGAATAAGAAGTTGAAAGATGCTATGTGCATGGATAATGTGCATAAGCTATAAGGTGAATTGGTATAAGCTAAAGTGGCATTGAAATATACAATATCTAAGACAAAAAAGATTTTATAAGGTGATATATAATTATAGATCGTTTGTGTTGTGATATTTCTAACTATTTTTATAACTATAATTATTGAAAAATTGAAGAATATGAACCTCATAAATTTTGATATTGTGTTATGGTAATTTATTGGGACTTTCTTATTAGATTAAGAATTTACTGGACTTATAAGGGAAAATGTATTATTAGCTTTTATAGTGATATTTTTAATTCATCTTGTATTCAATTATTGGTAAATCAAATGAACATGATATCTATAACAACTCCAAAATGGCAATTTCAACACTTAACCAACTACGAAATGGCATAAATACCATAATAACTCCACTAGTCATTTAACTAACTTAATGGCACAAGTACCATAACAACTCTAACAATCATTTAATTATCTTCTATTTCACCAACTTTCAATATGTCACAATAAAAAGCAAATTTAGCATTTTAATTTCCAACTTCAAATTCTAAGCAATTTCAAGTTCATCACAACTTCAAATTTCAAAAAGGTGTAACATGGAATAAGTTCATAAAGAGAAATTCACTACAAGTTCAAAAATCAAGTGTTGCTTCCTTTTAAGGTTGAATCTCCAAGCCTTCTTCTATCCGCATCCCTCTTATTACATAGAGCAGATGAAGTGATGTTATTCCTACCATTCCATCACAAACCTCTTAGCTAAAAGTTAATTTCAATTTGGGTATTAGAATCTGTAGTAATGGCTCTTTGTGAGCTATTTAGCCTCATAAGTTGAACATTATCTCCATGTTATTTAAATATAAAAATGAACATGGTTTTTAAAAACTTGAATAATCATATAAACATATTTCAAATTTAGTTAATTTACATGGTACTCAATTAAACTAGTTGACTTATTGAAGTGTACTCTATGTCCACTCATCCTTATCCCTCTTCCTCTAATCCTGGTCTTGCCTCTAACTCTTCCTCTCACTCTACCTCTTCCTCTAATCATTGTTTATATCTTTTCTTGATCTTCACAGGTTGCTTTAACATGTGTAACATTTGTTGATTCATTACACGTTGAATTTGTAGATTGAAGTCCTTGTTTTCTCCTTAAATTGGTGCTAGATGATCCTAGTACCTATATGCATTTTTCAAAAATTGATTGGTTAGTAACAAAATGGTATTATAAAAATAAGTTTCATAATTAATGAGAATTTTCTTACATTTATTGGACTTTTGCAAGATCTTTGGTTATACCCTTGTTGTCCACATTTAGTGCAAGTCATTCTTCTTCCATGTCTAGTTGTTTTTCCTGTTTTAAGTTGCTCAAACTTCTCCTTCTTCCTTTTTGTTAGGCTAACCAAACATTTTGTATGCTGGTAGAGGGAATATTTATATGCTTACGGGTACCTCTCCTTGCTACCATTTGTATATGTAGTCATCGAGATTTTGGTAGTTATGGAAAATGGAAGCCACAACATAAGGCATAGAATCCTTGTCAAATCCCAATGTCTATAAGTAAAAGTAAGACTACTAATTCTCATAGAAAACCTATCTAATCCATGCTCAAATACATATCTAATCCATGCTCAAATGCATATCCATATATCTCCATTCCAATCAATAAAGCAATAAAAGCTCTCTTTCTTGTTCTCCTCTATCATGACCTAAACTCTTTTTAATATGTTACTATTATTTCTCCCTAAAATTTCTTTTTATATACATCCTATTCATCACCACATTCCTAATATGCTCTAATATACTAACCATAATCTTTACCCTAGCCTCCAAGATCCAACCATTGAGGGTCTCACTTACGTTATTATCCACACAATCATATTTAGAATTAACAATGAAGTATGCCTTACACCATATCTCCTTGGGATATTATAATAGAGCTTCAATACAACCTAGCGTTAAAACATTTAGCACATACAACTGATCATTAAAATTAGGAATAAATGTTGCCTTAGCTATCCTCCAAAACCAAAACTTTAGATCGTTTGCATTCCATCTCTTTCAACAATTGGCATAAATATGCCTTACACATATTCTATGCTCAACATTAAGTAAAATTGTTTTTCATTACATGTAGAGACCTTGAATAACAATATAAACAAATAAAAATAAAAGTTTTATTAAGTTCATATAGATAATCATATATTATTAATTCAATATAAACATACCTTTTGTATGTCAGATATGAATATGAAGCCACTACCAGCTCTAAGTTTTAAATCTAAAATAAAACAGCTTAGAGATCACTTTCATGTTTCAATACACTCAATATCAATCACACCCTAAGCAATAGGAAACATTTAATTGTTTCTGTCCCTTCCAACAATAGCCAACAACTGTCTTTTACATATTCCCTTTAAGAAACATCCATTTAGTCTTATTATTGGAATGTAGCCTTCAATCCAACCCCTTTTAGAAGCACTAAAACAAATATAACACCTTGTAAAACCTTCATTAGTGCTTATTCTATTTACCCATATTATACCTGGGTTTTTGATATTCACCTCTTCTCCACACCCCAAGAATTTAACCAATTCCTCTACATGACACCAATGTAATATTTCGATGATAGTTTCTTTTACACTCTTATAAATGTTAAAGCTTACATCCACCTTTAACTCCTTCCTTAATAAAGCATTTAAATGAACAACCTTGATATTTGGTTGTAACTAAATCATGTCTTTGTAATGGCTTACATTCCATTTGATGTGATAAACTTATTGATGTTTTTCATTGTACAACTGTGCTTAAGTATATATCTTTTAATGAAAAAAAATTTGTGAATCTCTTCTGACTTAAAGAAATCCCTCATAATTCTATAAGGCCACAACACACATAGAAGAATGACTATTGTCATAAAGGTCTTCTTCTTACTCCTTTATCATGAATATCTTATCTTCCTCCACTCCTCAATCTCTAATGTCTTCGTGACTTCCTATTTATGCATTGAAATATGTAATTTAAGTAGAAACTAAATCCTTAGAAATTAAGAAAATCAGTCATTTACTTCACTATGGACCAATTAGCCACACTATACCAACAAGAATCTCCTTCCTACTCCTCTGTCATGAAGATATCCCTCATAATCCTCTGAGAGCAATCTTTTCCTCTAACTTTAGTTCCAAACTCCTTGACTCTCTATCTTTTTTTCCTTTTTGTTATTATCATAATGATAAGTTCATGATTAAAGGTCAGAAATTCTTACAAAATGCAAATGTTTGGTACTTGAAAAATATCCTTCGGTTTTATCAAAACGTTGCGTTTACATATTAAACTATCTATTACTTTTAGACACTTTCTCAACTGAAGAAATAAGTTGCAATTGTAGTACAATAAATAAATACACATTAGCAGGTCACTACAATTTGACACATTTCCATATGGGCGAAGTGTGTTACACAATCTCAATCTTTTGGTGAAGTCAAGGTTAGAGAAACTTTTGAAAAGTTTTAATGTTACTTTGGAAAAAAAGTTGCAAGACTTTTGTGCACCTCGCACCTAGTTGAAGAACCAATTTGGGCTTTTTCTATAAATTTATGTCTCGATAAAGAAATTTTTTTACATAAGATAAATGACAATAACATTTTCTTCTATTAAGTATGAATTCAAAAATTTTGAGGTTGTAATGTTTATAATTTGAGAAATTTTATTACTTTAGATTTTATTTTTCGTATTTGTTAATGAGTTGAAGAAAGATATTGAATACTTAGAGGGGGTATAATTTATTAATTATGATGTTTGGAATTAAAAAAGGGAAATTTTGAAGAAAAATATGTTAGTTCAAGTTGTTGTTACTATTAATTATTTATTTGATTTTTTGAGCATAACTTATAATGGAAATATTAAATTGAGGTGATTCAAAAGGCTATAGAAAGAATTTTCTATAGTTTTAATAATACACTTAGAGATAATATCATGTGGTTGAATGTTTATAGTTAGCTAATAGTGGTGTGTTTTTTTGTTAAATAGTGTTCAACTACCTAAACAAATTGAAGGACTATTTGAACCCCACAAATTTTAATTTTTCAATACAAAAATTGTGGACTTTTGTTGATACCTTTTATGCTTTTAGACTCTAAGTGATAGAGAAAAAGACAAGTTATGATGAGATCACAAAGAAAACATTTTTTAGAAGGAATTGCAATATATCTCATTTTTTAAATAAATTTTGGGAATTGTCTAGGTAATTGTATATTATAGAAAGAGATTCTTAAGGTACCTTTTGTATGAAAGTTAGTAGTATATGTCAATTAGAGTTTTAAAAGTTAATTACTTTGTTATATATGTGTTTTAAATGTTTTATTATGGATTAATAACTATTTACAAAACTATATTAATTTAAGTGTTTTTGAGTGTTAAAAACATATAATTAACAACTTGAGTGTTACGTGTGGTTATATCTAATATATTTAGTGGTTATTAACTTAATGACATGTATGATTTTCTTTTTTTAACTTAAAACTTGAAGGAAAAAAAAACCTAAAGAGATAGGGATTGCGATTGACCTTGCAAATTCCAAGACTTCAAGCCTCAAGTTGGATTTATACTATTTCATGTACAGTTTGATCCAATAAATTTATGTCTTTATAAAGTGACGAATTTTGCATAAGTTAGGTGATAATAACGATTGTTACCATAATGGTTATGACTGGATGAAATTTAATATTTTGAAAATACTTTTATATTTTTTTAGTGATTTGAAGAATGCTATTGAATGTTTAGAAGGTGTATGGCTGATTAATTATGAAGATAGTAATTAAAGAAAAGGAAATTTTTGGTGAAAAGAGATGTCAGTTCAATTTGTCATTACTTTTAAATATTATTCGGTATCATAGACGATCCTTATGATGGAAATATTGAATTAAGGTAACTTAAGAGACTACAGAAAGTTAAAAGAATTATTCATAATTTTTAATAATATATTTAGAGATAATATCGGGTAAACCTCCATAATCGATTAGTCCATATTGATGTATTTTTATTATCAAATAAGTTCGATTAATTAAAAAAATTGATAAACTAATTAAACACCATGAGTTTCAATTTTTTAATACACGAACAATATACATTTGGCAAAAGTTTTTCCATTTTTATACTATAAGAGATAGAGAAAACGACAAGGGATGATGAGATCATAAAGAAAACATTTTTATAAGGAATTACAACATTTCTTGTAGATTTTCTTAGTTCTAGAAAATTTTGGGAACTACCTAGGCAATTGTATACTTAAAAAGAGAGTTTTGAGGTACCTTTTATAAGAAAGTTAGTAATATGTGGAAATTAGGATTTTATAGGCTAATTGTTTTTGTTATGTGTGTGTTTCAAATGTTTTATTGTATGATTGATAAATGTTTACATGCCTAAATTGAATGAACTTGGGTTAGAATTTCTTTTGTGGAAAATAAAGATTGTATTAATTCCTAAAAGGAAACATTAGGTACAACTTGTATATAAGCACGAATAAACTGGTTACATAATATTATATACACTAAAAAGACTAAATTGCCCCAAATCACAATAATCACTTAACAAATGTGTCATTTTTAATCATATTCCTTGTAACAAAATTATTTATAGTAGTTAGTAATAGCCCTTACTAAAGTTAAAATGGTTCTTTAGGTTAGTGGCAGGTTCCATTTGGCAGCCAAAGATGTGTTGACTACATATTTAAGGCTTATAATTCTAACAGTTAGTATGATCCAATTCATAGTCCAATATATCCAATCCTTTATACACTTATCTTTGTTTTGAATAGATTTTTATTCTTGTATAGCTAAATTAAGTAAATTAAGCAGTTGAAAGCTAGCTTGATTACTTTATTGTCATATGCTCTCTTACTGCAATAGTAAGTAAGCCAATGAATAAGCTAGATGCAATTAGTCATGGGATAAGAAAAGTTGTAAAAATGTTGTATGTTGGTCTAAAGGCTTTAAAGAACCCTCACTTTCAAGAACAGATGCTTTACATTCTCAAGCTCTTGGTTGCAAAAGTAACATAGCAGATTAATACCACTTTTAACCCTTCTCCATCTTATCCTTAGTTCTAAGTTTGTCTTTAATGGCTAACCAGAGTATAAAGGAAGCATTGAGAAGTCTAGAACTATCCCATACTAGCTTTTTCTAAGAAATTTTAAGTTGTGGAGTTCTAAAAATGGAAAAGCAAGGCTTGTTTACGATCAAGTAACCCGGTTATCCTATCCTTCTTATATGGTAAAAGTTTATTCCTTGGAGCATTGTACCTTAATAGGAGATGGCTCATTATCCATAAATTATTTGACCTTTGCTCCAGTGAGAATTAAATGACTCAGTTGCTGAAATTCTAAAATCAATTCAAGTGGGTCAAGCTCATTATAGTTGTCATATGAGAAGAATGCTTGCACTCTATTCCCAATTTTACACTTGATTATCCTCGTTACATTATTACTAAGTTTGACTGTCTAAACCATTATCCATGAACAATTTGCAAAGGGTAACTTATGCAAAAAGCTTTATCCTTTAAAGAAATGCATATGAATCTATTTCACTTATATGGATTCCTTGTTTGTGAATCTTCTCCATATTTTTCCATTAAACCTATTAATTTTTTAATTTGTCTTATGCTTAAGCCCCCCTCATCTTTAGGTTTATAAGCTTCCTATCATTTAATCTTTTATCTTAGAAAGATCTCATTGTTACCTATCTATATAAAGTTCCTAATGAACTTGTCTATATCCATGGTGGCTTCTTTTTGGAAGGAGAAAGTGCAAAATCCAGTAGACTTGTAGGTTGTTTAGGACAGACTATAAATTGGAGTTTGCTGACAAGTAAAGCCATTTGATCTTCCAACTTTTGACTCTCCTGTGGATGGCTTCCAATAAAGGCTTATATTCATTATAAGAAAGTCTCCTCGTGGTGATAGGGAACCTTAAATATTTGAAAGGGAGTCCTTAGCCTTGAGGCTAGTGATAGAGCTAAAAAAGCTAGCTTGAAGTTTGGAGCTTGTAAAAAAAATGACGTAGCTCTTGAAGGAGTTTATAACTCGTCTAAAAATAAGATTGAAAACTTTGAGGGACTCTATTAGCAACTTTATAGAAGCTTTATCAACTTCACTAAGGAGCAATAAGTCATCTACAAAGGAGAGACTTACAGTTCTCATTTCATTGTGTTTGTAGTGGTAAACAAAGCTAACTTTTCTTTTAAATGTTGTGTACCAAGATCATGTTCAAAACTCCTAAGCATAAGGTGAATAAGTATGGAAAAGAGGGTCCCCCTTTTAGAGTCTCGATACTCCCTTGAATATTTTGGTAGGATCCCTATTTCATAGCACACTAAAGGAAGTGTTTTCAATACATTATTGAATCCAATTTCTGAATGTAAGTGGGAAGCCAAATGCTTCCAATGTATGTTGTATAAATTGCCAATTGATTGAATCAAATGTCTTTTGAAAATATATCTTAATAACATAAATTTTAGGGCCCCTCTTTTTGTGATAATTGCCAAAGAATTCCTAAGATAATATGATAATATCCTATATACTTCTACCTTTAACATTGGCTCCTTAACAGGTACTCGTAATAAACCAAGCATAACCTTAAGTTTATTGGCAATAATCTTTGAAATAACTTTATAAATCAAGTTACAACAAGATATAGTCATGTAATTACCAAATTCACATAGATTTTGCGCTTTAGGGATCAAGGAGAAAAGTGGTTTGTATGATTCCCTTAGAAAAAGATTCTAGCACACATTTGGTTACTGGAACCTTAATAAGCCCCCAAGATTTTAGAAAATGAACTTATTAAAGTCATCTAGTCCTATGACCTTAATTAGATTCATAGAGAATATCCCTTTTGTATATCCTCAAGACAAAATTAGTTCTTCCATCTAGGCCTAAGTCAAAGAGGGATTGAAGTAAGATTAGCGATGACAATGGGTAGGGTTCAGTTCGGGTATTACTCTACCCAAATTCATATCCAATTTTTTTGACTCAACCTAAATCCATATCCATATCTATCGGTTTTTACTATTTACTACCCATATCCAAATCCATTGCATATTGTTGTGAACGCTCCAAATCAAAATTACTTTAATAATAATAAGTCAAGATTTTGATTTGTATGTCTTAAAAAATCATAAAATTGGAATAATAAAATCATAATGTCTAGTGCAAAGACAATATATATTTTTTATAATTAAAAATTGGAACAAAGACTAAAATATCTAAAGCTTCAAAATATCTTTGCGTGAACTCCACAACATTCAAAACTCTATCTCCATATCATTTGTATTAATCTTATCCTATAAGAAAATATAATATGATGAAAAAGGTGAGGATTGAGGAGTAAAGTGGAGATTTTAAAGTTGTTTCTTCTTAGAAAATATTAATATTTTATTATATTTAACATAAATATTCAAGAAAAAATAGAGTTAATGAAAAACGAATAGGATATGAGTATCCATCAGTTCGGGTTATCACTATACCTATATCCAAATCCATATCCACATCCATTTTTAGCATCCACTTAAAATCTATTTAAAATATATATTTTAGCCTCCATGTCTATTTTTTCGGGTCAGGTAGTACAGATATTAATCAGGTTGAAAACCTACTGCCATCCCTAAGTAAGATTGAAGAACCTACATAGAAGATGGGGTATTAATAGTAGTTCCTATGGAGTACTAGAAGAACTTAAAGATATTGTTGAGTAGGTCCTCTTGCTCCCAAATCAATACCCCCATTGACTCCTTTAAATGAGAAGATTTTATTAGCATTTCTTCGAGATAAGATGGCACTATAGAAGCAAGTATTCAAATCCCCTTCCTCTAGCCGCTAAACTTTGATTTCTACTTTAATAGGGAATATTGGTTTTTTAAAGCTTGAATGTACTAACCGAGAGCTTATTTCTCATTTCATTTAATCTATTCATTTTTTGGATCATTATATGCTTCTTCTTAGAATTTAATCAAGATGTCCACAACCCTATATAGCTTTTAGCTTGTGTTAGAGTGCCTTCCTTGGTTTTGGTACTTGAGCTCAACTTTAATTGCACAAAAGTTTCCTGGCATATTGGTATGCATAATAGCCTTAAACTTATACATCCAAACCCCTCTTGACAGCTTCTTCATATCTTAAATTATTAACCAGATGGTTATAAAACCTAAATGGTGCCTTCAAGTAATTATTCTTTTTAAGATAGTTGATTTAATTAAAACAATGGTTAAAGTTTTAATTAAAACAATGGTTAAAACTTAAGTGATTTGTAAAGGAAGCTTTACTAAATGTGAATGAACCTTGCCAAACCTGATTCACTACAACTCTATCAAAAATTTTGTAAATAATCATTACCCTACTTTGATTGTTCATCCATATGAAAAGATTCCCATTATATTTTAAGTCCACAGGGAGTTAATGTATTTCCTTATACCATCATTATAACATTGTTTCTAGCCCCTTCTGCTTCTATTAGATAGATTATGATGTCGAAGTAACCTAACAAGAGCCAAGGGTCAGTCATCCCATTTCCTTCTAATATTAGGATATTCTATAGTTAGGCTCTCCATAATTCCATATTGGCAGCAACATAGATGAAGGTGATAAAGAGCACCTTTGGATATGATATAATCTATATTTTCACATAGACGTGTTAATCAGATGAACCAATGTGAGAGACCTTGATCCTGGAACGGTCATATGCTATGATGATGCATCCACTATGGTGGTTAGCATGGTTTGTAAGTAAGGACCATCTTTGGTTTAGGGACCAAAGTTGCTTCAATAAAAGATCATTATTCAACTTAGTTTCTAGGAGACCAATAATGAAGGGGTCCTTCTTATTTAGAAGATCATATAATACCTATTTTTTAGGGTAATTTAGCCCTCTAGTATTCCAAGCGATGATGGGCAGTATGGGAGGATTTGTTTGGAGAATCTAAAACTTGACCTTCTCCCTGATCTCCTCTTTGTAGCATGTTTGAACTCAGTTTGCTCCTGTTGATGTAAATTTTGGATAGGAGTAGACATCGTTTCTTCATTCTTTTGTTATTCCCTCTCCACTGCTAATTCATTACATGTAAGAGCTTGTAGAAGACCATGAGAAGTGATCTGATTACTAACCTCATCTAAGGTTGTTTATTTTGAAGTCCCTTCTTCTAAGGGGGAACCATTGCAAGTTTTAAAAGTTAGTTAGGTAGTCAAGTTGCCTTCCACCAGTAAACTATTGTTAACTTTATATGTTTATGCTTAGACAGTGACATCCTCTGAGCCTATGTGCTCTTTATGGTCTCTCTATTTGAACATTCTCCTTGCGAGCCTTCATTATTTCTGTTGTTCCTGTAATGAGGGATTCTGTTGATAACTCAATTCCACTCTTGATTATTTTAGTTCATTACTCTCACCAAGTTTCAAGATAGGGAAGAAGCTCGGTAGTTCTTACTTGACGTTCACCTCTATACATACTATAGCATGACACAACTGTCTAATTTCGGTTGTAGTTGCATCCAAGCATAAAGGCCTCCCTATAAAGCTAGCAAGAAGGTTCATCCCTATTATAGACTAGTATTTTAAAGAGATATCATAAAAGTTAACCCGCTCTATGCTCATCTTGCCCATATCCAACCCTAGCCTCCATTTTTGCAAGAAGATAGGCATGTTATTTATGTGTCAAGAACCTTGGTTTAGGATTTTGTTCATCTCTTTAATAGAGTTAAATTTGAAGATGAAGCAATCTTAATAATTGATGAATAGATCTTATGTCCCTAATTTTTAAAAGGCCATTGGTAAATAAGGGGGTAGGTTGGATGCTTCCCTAAAAAAATAATTACAGTTGTACTTTCAAGCCCCAACCTTTAACGTTTCTAGACTCGAGAGGGTGAGCTATTATCTTCCTTTTCTTCAAAAGCGTTGGAGGATAAAAGCTAAGTTTCTGGTTAGGGACACAGTGCCTTACAATTTATTTCCAGGTTGAGCTAAGAATATATAAAATGACGTCGTTTTGTCAAATTTTTTTTAAATTAGTGTAGATGAGTCAGACGAGCCATTGACTAGTTAGCCCGTGTTCGAGCCGAGCCATTGATCGCCCAGCTTGTGAATCGAACCTAACAGCGTTAAGTGCAGGCCGAGCTCGACCCAGCCTATTGCCATCTATAGAGTAAAAAGATGGAGGAGAAAGTAAGGGAAGAATCCCGTCACTTGTTAGCCAGGCAATTCTCAAATCTCAATTTAATTTTATTGCCGAACCACATAATTAAATTTTGTAAGAGTTGAAACCGTACAATCCTCGAGTAATTGTTTCTTTTTTCTTTTGTCTATGGTTACAAAATTTCTTATCCTTCTGATTTTAGATGGCAGCACTTTTGTTGTCGAAACATGTATATATAACATGACTTTTTGCTGTTGCATTAACTTATGCTTATAGTGTGCTATACTTGTAATATATAGATTAGTTAATTCAAGATATAAATAGATGGATGTTTACAGAGCCAGTTCATTGGTTGGTGCTCAGCGCAGGTAGCAGAGCTCTGGGCAGTCTACACAGGTCTTTCCCTAGCTTGGAGATTGGGTTTCTGTCGGATTGAGCTGGAAGTGGATCCGAGGGAGGTACACCAGCTCCTGTCCTCTGTGCCATCCCGTTCTCAGTCGAGTATCCCTCTCGTCATGGGCATACGGGAGCTCCTCTACCGAAACTGGACTGTTGTTCATCGCCATGTTTTCCGAGAGAGCAACAGATGTGTGGATTGGCTCACCGCCCCGACCGGTCTGGACGACATAGGAGTCACTTATTTTGATGTTCCAACTTTAGGGTGTCATAGCCTCCTCATAGAGGATATGTCGATGATATGTTTTCTCCGTCTCTTTTAGTTTCGTTGTTTCCTGTCCCTTTATGTAAAAAAAAATAAATAATAAACCATGTGTTGAGTCTGAGAGCTATGGACGTCAGAAACGGGCATATTCTGCCTACTACCTTGGCGTGTCCGTCAACCCCGAT
>JAOTIZ010054777.1:0-12882 GCA_027123425.1 Erythroxylum panamense
TTATGTTTTCAAACCTTTAATGTATATAATTTATATTATGATAATTTTAAGTATTTTTTGGTTTAACTACTCTATTCAAGATTCTGAAGAAAATTGCCAACATACCTGTATTTTCTTCACCAAACAACATCCCATATTACATCAATATCAGGTTAGCTTTCAGTAATTAATAATGTCACATGTGTTGTTTTACTTGTTTTGAACAAAATTTTCTGTCTTCGTTATGACAAATAACAAATGCAGCCATTTTTTGTTTCGATGGATTTTACAAGTATGGTTTATAATCATGGAAACTGTAGACCACATTCTCTAGTTCTATTTCTAATATCTTCTTTTGGGCATATGTTACTAATAGTTTAGTGACTGCAATTTTGTATTTATGGACCACTTAGTTGTGACACATACCAAATGTAACCAATTAGTGTTTGTATGGATAACACAAATATGCTTTATACTCATCATCATTTTAGAACAAATTCTCAGGTATTATTTGTAATATTTTCTTTTTGGATAATTTGTAATATTTTCTTTTTGTAATATATATTAATCTTCTAATGATTTATCATTTTAGGCTATTGATGCAGAAATAAGTAATCAAAGTATTAGTGCTATTATCCCACCTTCAATGCGCATGACTGATTTATTTATGATAATTTGAAAAAAGTTTGTTTAATTTGATTTTTTATTAACAATTGCATTTCATATTAACGTTACATTTTATTAATAATTGTATTAATTAATTAAAATGAATTTTGATTGATAGGCATAACAAACATTTGGTTTTGAAAATTGGGGAGAACTAAACAATTTGGCAATTGGTATATGCAATGAGAACTGTGGTTGTTCTCTTTTATGCCTTGGTGAAAAGTTTTGTATTTGTAAAAGAGGAGTCAAATTCTGATGCAAATTTAGCTCAAACCGTGAATCTTGCTGTTAGCAGGGAGAATGTCATTCATTTACTGCAATGTAATTCATTTAGTGCAAAATGTTAAGAAAACAATATGTTCTCATATGTTGTTGTTTTTATTATTATACTAGGATTTTAGAGGTTAAACATAATTTGTTTTTAGTCACGTCATGACTTGCACTGCTGTGCATGAAAGTCACAGCTGTGACTTAACTTGCACAACCATGCATGAAGTAACATTGTGAATTGCATGGCCGTGCAGGTGGGTTATGGTATGGTTTAACACCACATTCACAAATTAATCCACCGTATTGACAAATTAATCCAATTAATATTCATACAACTTTCACCCGATTTCGCTCAATTCATATTTATTCAAATGATAACCAATTTCACCATATGAATTGGAGTACAATCAAACTAAATTCAATATAACATTTTCCTGCTTTTACTCAAGCAAAACAAACAATACTAGGTTAAGAAAATAAATATTGTAAACAACAATTTCCCAACATTTCCCTCGATTTTATTTAAGCAAAACAAACAATACTAAGCTATAGACAACAATTTCCCCAAATAATAGTAAAAGATATCAACGATCATTTAAATAACACAACCTAAGAATTTGAAAGTCATAATACTCTATGAACAAGCTATTCTTTGCATACTTAGCCAAAATCAACAGAAACTTCAATTAAAAGAACCATTAAACAAGTGTGATAGATACTCATTCCACTCTTCATCCTCTCAAGCATTTAAAGGTAAGATATGTATTTACTCATTATTCATTTTATGTAAGGCATCTACCATAAGCTTGTTTACCAATCCAACCTCCACCACTCATATCAAACACAAGCATCAATATGAAGGTCTTTATTTAGGTTGTAATGGAGCCAAGCTAAGGATACGAAAAAGGAAAATTGTATTTTAAAACCACAACACAAATTGAGCATTTAAAATAATACATAAGAATGACCATAAAACACTCAATTCTTTTGTCTCACTTAACAAAATTAACACTTTCAATTTTTTCTTTTCTCTCCTCTTCTTTTCATTTTCTACTCATCTTGTCTTCCTTCCTTTCCTTTCCTTTTCTTTTCTTTTCTTCTTTTTCTCTCTTTTTTCATTTTTTCTTCTTATTTTTTACCATAGTTGTCATATTTTTATTTATGATTCTAAAACAAGGAAATCAAGAGAAGAGAAATATAGAGGAGAAGTGAAAATGTCCACAACCATACCCATCCCTAATACAATTGCGAACTATATGTTATGATTCCCCACACTTGTTCCCTAAACCCAATTATACTCATTCAAATGCTCAACTTGCCTTATGGTAGGTACAACGAAGATGATAAATAATCATGGTCAAGGCTCATATTTGGGTTTAAAGAAAGAAAAGGAGTAAAGTTAAGCTCAAAGGGGTTTACTAGGCTTAAAATCATGGTGGCCTTTTAAGCAAAAGGGCTAAATCCTAATTGCCTTCATCATTTCAATATTTGCATAAGATTGTGTGATCTTAACTAGTATTTGCAAGCAAGTTCTGGAGTTCCTTAATCATGAAAGAACACTCTCGATAAAGAATTACATAATTTGGTGTTTAATATTTAAAAAAGGCTTAAAATCTTACCAAATGAATAGTGTCATTCATCTATCACAATAGGTTAATGTCCTTTTCACTATCTAAGTCAGTTAGTCTAAGCATGCAATATACTCATTCACTCATAGTATGCATTTCTAATCCAAATTGAGTTCATTTAATAATCATACATCTCTAACTATTAAATGGAAAAACAAACACATAAGATACAAATAATCATTTTTTCCTTTTGTTTTAAATTATTAATCATACATCATTTGAATTTTGAATATCGCTTTGCCCTCGATGTGATAAGAAAATGAAAGATGGATTTAAGAGGCAAAAGAACGAAAGCAAGGACAAAGATGAAAACGAAAAAGAAATTAAAACAACAACTAATAAAAAGGGAAAGGTTAGAAATATGATACTAAAATAGGGGTGGAGATTGTTCGAAGTGACCATTCAAATTGGCCATGAAGGTTCGGATCTCCATATGCTAGCTTCAATGTTATGGAGCCTATCATTTGATTGTTGTTCAAATGCTATCAATTGATTTATCAGTGATTGATACTCCACGGAACTAGTTGAAGATATCTTATGCATATGTTAGGGTTGGGGTGGTGGAATATCATCTTCTTCTACAACTTCCATTTCTACAACTCAAGCTTGCTTGCTACTCGAAGCTTCCCCTGTGTCATCATGGATAAGAACATAACGATTGCCTTCTCGCCTGATAACCTTCATCAACACCAAAGATTTCAAGTCGAGATTCGAGTTGCTCAAAACTAACTACATGGGTGTTCTCCTAGTTAGCAAGCCAAGATGTTATATAATTTGGGTCATAAATGCCTAACTACTATTTTACCTGCACTTTGAGTCACTTCATGTAAATGCAGACTTAACCAATTACCGACATTAAAAGGCCTAACATGTACCATACACCACAAAATAAATAATTCAATTTTAGAAACTGCCCTATTGCTATCTCCTATACCGAATAGTGTAAAAGTTAAAAACCGATGGAGATAGCTAAGGGTAGGGTCCACGATAGTAGACGATTTAGACCAACTGGGTCAATTGTGACCAAAAAATCACTAGCCACAAAATCGTGAGGATATTCATAGAAATCAAGATTTGGAAAGCCAAAAATAGTATTGAGTACTTCTAAAGTGATCATATGATATGCATTAATTAATCAAAATTTAAGATTTAATGCAGTGTCCCTATTATTAGTTTCATGAACTAATTCTAAAGTGGTCAGAAACTCTAATGTCAATTCTGCGTATGAATTTTTCATAAATTCAAAAAATATTTCCCATCCATATTTCGCAATAACTCAGGGACTCAATCAAATATTCCTAATTCAATAAATGCTTGAGAATATAAAAATCTATTCGTAATTATTGTACGATCCTTAAGAAAGGTGTACCTTTGTTAGTGCTCTCTACTTTTAAAGTTGAGGCACAAAATACCTGAATTAGGCTCTTTTCATGGAGACGAGGGAACTCTGGGTTGTTTCATTCTTGGAGGCATAACTATTTGTGTAGGTAGAAGCGGCGTTTGTTCTCTTACTAGGTTGGTTTGGTGGATGCACAGGCTTATAGCGTTAACTGGAGTGGTGGCAGTAGCGACATGGTTGTGCGGTGGCTACTGTAGTACAATAGGGTGGTGGCCACGGTTGTGTGCTTTAAGGGTGCGTGTTGGGAGAGTTATCTTCAAAAGTGAGGGGTGGAGATTGGGTCTGCAAGTGGAGAAGAAGAAAAGGAAAATATTGTTGTCAAAGGAAAATATTGTTGTCAAATATGAGTAGAGATGGTTCTTTATATTTATAGGGTGTGTATTGGGGAGGGTTATAGGTGTGATTGGGAGACTCCCCAGTCAAACCCATGACTTGGGAGTCACAACTATGACTCTAAAAATTGAGCTCAAAATTGAAAAATGGGAAATAGACCTCCAGCCCAGTGCTACAGTTATCTGATATAGGACATAACAATTTTGTCAATCTATTTCTCACCTGAGAAAGTTGTGAGAAAACAAACACTAACGTGAGATTTAAGTCAGTTTAAACAAATTAATAGGAGCAATAATCTTTCTAGATCATTTGCCTGTGTTAATGAAAATGAAAATGTCTATGCTCAGCTATAGCCATTCGAGAAGAAGGGCAATAGACTTCAAGAGATTATTACTATAGACATGTAGTTTATGTAGACTAGAAAGAAATTCAATTGAAGGAGGCAATGTATTAGAGAATTAGACCCCATAAAGCTTTACCGAGTTACTGAAGTGGCCAATGATACGTGAAATAAGAGAACTTTGATCTCAGTTTTCAAAGATGCAATGATAGAGAAATAAAGTGCCTATTTATCTCAAATCAGAAGCTATAGTCCACTAAAAGAAAACTGTAACATATCTTTATGGACATGCATGCTATACTGGTACTACAATCTAGTAGAAGTAACATTAACAGTTAACAATATCAATATCTGGCACATCTATCCTCCCCATGTTTCTAGGTTACAAGAATTTGGCAATTTGGATTTACTTGTTTTGACTTAGTTGTGTGATCTTTCCTATTCTTCTTCCAAAAAAAAAGGTCGATGAATCAGAAACAAGAAACAATTAATTAAAACATAAATTAAAAAAATTACAGAACTTACATATTAGTATTTGTGGGTTATACCTTTTGTTACACTTCCAGTCCCTGTGTTAATAGGAGCAGGATCTGACTAATCAACAAATAAGTAGCAGTTCTATTTATCAATATGTATGATCTTGTTCTTGCATATCCCTATTAGTTTTCCAATTAATCCCGTGAATACATATAATTTAGAAGAATAGGTACGTGATTCATATACAACATCTCTTTCTTTTGCCAACGGTTCTACTAATTGATATGTTTCCACAAATAATTAAATTTCAAAATTTGGAAACTTATAAAGCTCTTCTGTTAAACCTTGATCAATGAATCTACAAAATCCTTCAAATTCTATCTGATTAAATCCGTAGACGTTCTCGCATATCCATCCCCATTATTTTGAATTTCCCATTTATTGACTTTATTGGATTGTTTTTTATCTAATTATATGGATTGATCTAAAATGCTTAAAAGATGTTAGTTGCACTTAAAAGTCGAGCACTCTATCGTTGAGTTAGCAACCCTAATAACAAATAAAAACTTAGGTTATATAGGTACAATCAGAATAAAAAAGATTTTTTATTTTTATATCATATTAAATCCAATAAACCAAAGATTTGACTTGAGAAAAAAATGGCACACTGGTTAATAATCAATATTCCCTTTTTCATCAATTATGTAAGAGTTAAATCTTTTTGAATCATTAGAATATCAAGACTCATTTATCCTCTTTAAATATAGGATATAATAATTGATCGTGGATTTGTTAGTCTAAGCAAGAGACTTAGATTCAAAAAGTTCTCGTAAATGCCAAACATATCTTGTTCCAATTCGTTAAGCATAAATGAAACTTCTATAAAAAAATTCCATAAAAAAGGGTTTGGATAAATAAAATTCATGGTATCTTTCTTATTCCTAATTATCAAGAATTTGAACCAAAAAATGGAAACATCTAAATTTCAATTTTTTTCACTCGAAAGAGGGCCTTTATAAACTTTTGATTTTACCCCGATTTTCTTTATTTCCATATCAAAAAGAAGAAAAAGAAGAAAAACTTCATTCTACCATATTATCAGATCTTATAAAATAGTACTAATTCTTGTATGTCGTCATGTATCTATGTTTATTTACAACGTGAAAATAAAATTCTTTGCATTTTTTTTGCAATCCATTAAGAAGTAAGAAGTCAAGTTTCATTAAAATTAATCACTTTGACTAACTTGACAAACAGATTTTATGTAAATTATAAGTTAAAACGCAGTAGGAACTAAAATGAATAATAAAGTAGAAATAAATGTGAGAATATTTACTTCTATAATCTTATCCTTTCGTTTATCTTTACTTCGCAATAACTAAGGATTGAATCCTATAGAGATGATAACATTTATAAATTCAATGATGATGTCAAATTGGATCAATATCATGAATAACAATAACTGAGTTATCAAATTGATTCAACATAAAAAATGGAATAGTATAACATAGAAAGATCATTTATCCATAACTAATCAAAAAAATGTATTCCTAATCCAAACGAGAATTTCTTTTCATTACCTTATTTTTATTTATTATTTATTTATCATTTTTTCCAACTCCATTTTTTCTAAATTCTAAAGTAAATCGGTTTCCAAATGTGGGATTTCCTGAGTGATCTTTTCAGAGTCTTGGTTTGTCACATGAGTCTGAATATCGGTAAAAAAAGATTTGCATGATTCTTTCCACAATTTACTCTTATATCATCCCAAAACCCATTCGTTGGATTTTTTTTGATTTCGAGAAACAATAAATAAATACTTGTTTGTCCCTTCCACACCCTACGCGAGATTTACAACTTAGACTTTCCTGGTGAGTCCATAAGGATCAGACACCCATATTCCTAGACAACACAATCCGATTATATAAAAAACATTTTGTCCTATCCTCATGAATTGGACAATACTCATATTTTATTTCCATATTGATATTATCTTTTAAAAACTAAGAATGAAAAGAATAAAGAGTTCAAAATGAAAACTAAATTCCTATACATATACAATTTCTCTTATAGGAGGCCTCTTAGCTCAAAGGTTAGAGCATCGTATTTGTAATGCGATGGTCATCGGTTCGACTTTGATAGCTAACTTTTCTCTAATTATTTTGTTTTTTATTTTTAATTTTTACATGATTGATACTAATCAGTAATAATAACTTATGGAAGTGTTATTTAGAATAAGTAAATATTAATGAATAAAAGAATCAATAATGTAATATTAATGAATAAAATAATTACTACTAGAATTATTATTTAGAGTAAATATTTACAAAGAAATAAAAAACAACTAATGAATTACGCCAGTTCGTTTGAATTTAGTATACACACTAATCTTCACTTCGTTATGAATTCCTAATGTTGTCAAATAAGATGTATTATTAATCAATTCAAAGGATCTAATATTTTGACAGAACGAAATTCTTTTATTTTGAAATCCTGATTTAAAGTGGCTTGTTCATTCATTCGTTGGAAAGAGGGAATTTCTTCAAATTTCAGCAATTGAGACATCCGAAAACAATATAAGAAAGACTCATATATTTATGGAACAACATTATAAGTAAATACTAAGCAAGAGATTCTTTGTAATATAAGTAAATACTAAGCAAGAGATTCTTTGTAATTATAACACAATTAAAAGAAAATTTGTTGATATTTTCAAAGTTATTCCTCTTAATAATTATCTAATAGAAGAAGATATTATCAAGACAGAGACCTTTTTCATCGAAATAAAAATTCAATAATGATGTTATTTTCTTATTCCTAAATGGGTTTTTCAATTATTTTTAGTCCACATGACAACTGCCGCATGCCCGGGCTAAGAACACTCACAGTATCCTTCATTCGACTATGCAAGGCTAAATGAATATCTCTCCCATTTTTTCTGAAAAATTTGGGCAGCATAATGACTACATTTTAAGAATCCCAAAACTCAATCAAATCACCTGCAATCAGTTTTAAACACACTTCTATATTCACATTAAAATTTTACCACAACTTTTGTACTTTTAAATCAACTAAAAAATAATCCCAACGATAGTACATTAAAATTTTACCGCAACATCTAGACTTTTAAATCTACTAAAACACAATCTCAACGACAGTACCAAAGGTTCATACATAAGTTCTTTTACAAACAACAAGACAGTCAAGAGTTAATTTATAAAATCAAAAAGCATATCAACATAACCAACCTACTGAAAAAATAATTAGAGTCACTATGCAATAAAATTACAAAATAGCGACTACCTATGTGCGGTAATGCCCCGAAAATATCAAAAGATTGCACAATCTACTAAGAGCTTCAAGCTCACTAAATTAACCTGCATGGTTGGAAAATGGAGGGGGTGAGTACACTATGTACTTAGTGAGCCAGAAAAACATATATCACAAATAGAACTCGATACACACCAAGACAGTATAGATAACCTATGAAGTGAACATACATGACATAAAAATACATAGGTCTAGCCTATGACTTAATGTATACTAGTTAGGAACCACATAGGCTTAGCCTATTAATCACTCATCTGGTAAACATAGGCTCCAGTTCCGATACACAAAAGTAGAAAAACATCACATGTATAAATCAAATCTCATCAGAAAACAAATCTCAGAATAAGCCAAAACAATTATATGTGTCACCACTAGTCAGCCAAACTAGTGTGCACACCTATCGATTGCCAGTATTGGCTCGACTTTCATCTATAGTGAGTTCAGACTACAGTCGACAAGAGCGTCATGACCCTAAGTGATGACCTTGTCAGTGACCAGACGCTAGGTGTGGAATCACCTGTAAGTCCCACAGAAAAGTGTCGATACTGAGACCCGACTTTTATATACCAGTGTCAAGGGTATAGAGTCACTTAATCTATTATGCCTACCACATGATTGCCAATCGTTACCTCACCAATCATAAAAAATCATATAAAAATATTAAATACAAAAATCAAGTAAGGCACTATGCCTTAATTTGTTGGTCCAACCGATAAAATGGAACTTTGTCTTGGCTCTAAGCCAAAAGAGAACATATACACGCAGCATACATGACTCGATTATGCATGTGTAAATTCTAAAATA
The DNA here is from genome assembly GCA_027123425.1 of Erythroxylum panamense. Classification (NCBI taxonomy): domain Eukaryota; kingdom Viridiplantae; phylum Streptophyta; class Magnoliopsida; order Malpighiales; family Erythroxylaceae; genus Erythroxylum; species Erythroxylum panamense. Next base: position 9,227 of record JAOTIZ010054777.1, read on the forward strand.
TTATTTCATGCAATAAAAGTCATCTTTTATACTCTAAGTGCAAAGTTGTTCAAAAATGTAGTTTTAGAAAATAAAACATTGTCCTATGCACTTTAAGTGTAGGTTTGTTGAAAACAATATCATTTATCAAAATACGTAATAAAAACATCAGTTTCACTCCAAGTGTAAAGAGTTATTCAAAACAATGTCACTAATTAAATTCATAAGTATACTAGCATCTATTTGAGATTCAATGCTACTATGCATTACTTAGGTTCAAAGTTCATATACAAGTTATCATGCATGTCTTAGGATGTGCTAATCCCATTTGAGAGATATGGTTTCCCCAACTTACCTTAAAAGAAGGTATATACTCCCTTAACTTTAACAATCCTCGGTACGAGCTCCTTGATTCACAACTCCCAAGCCTTTATATATAAAAAATATACAATGTATTTACCACTCAAACATATATTTCATATTTATACATCATCACATAAGTGTATAAACATAATATAACTATCTTTAAGCTATAAAATTTGGCCATTACTCATCAATTTGAGCAAGATTCAAGTTTAACCTAAGTAAACATGAAAGCAGCTTCCAATGTATATCATTATAATTTCTTAAATCCTAAGCCAAGTTTACATAGGCATTTTATCAAACATCTAAGGTGCATGACTTTCAAGTCACATTTTCAAGACTTTATCATAGTAATTCATGCTCCTATCTTGTTATATAATAAACACTTCCAAACAACAACATATTTCACTACTCCATTCAATCCAATTCCCTTCATTTAAGCCATATTCATCACAATTATACAATCATTACATTAATCTATTTCTTCTCCCATCATTTCAACCAAGCCTTATCCAATATACATCTTCTTCATGTTTCATCATCAATTCACATTATACATGTACAATTAACATCATAGAATTCATTTAAATCATCAATTTCAAAAGTTATTAAAAAATTCACAAACTTTCACCAAAGAGAGGGCATTTTATTTTTGACTTATGGAGGCTTCTCCATGACTCATTTCATTCATCTAAACCATGTTCCATGTATATTCAAGCATGGAGAACAACATATCTTAACACCAAACTCAAAATCATAATGTAGAGAAAGACCAGACAAAACTTACCTAAACCTTCCTTTGGTGATTTCTTAAAATCCTTTGGGAATTTCTCAAATATAATGATATAGGTTGGAGGATAAAAAAAATGGTAGAATTTTAGTGATGGCTGAAAATAGGTTCCTCTCCTTTCTTCTCCTTTCTTTTAATTAAAACAACATGTTCCAAGTCTTTAATGGTGGGGTGCACGGCCATACATGAAGAAAGGTCTAGAATATTGACTCTTCTTTGACCAAATATGGTGAAATTACCTTTTGTCCTTAGCTTATGTGAAATTATCATTATACCTTCCAAACTTTTCCTAAATTTGCAATGAAACCCAAAATTTGGGAATGACCAAAACTTTTATTTTTGTTTTCGTCCCTAGACATTTGAAAATAATAATTAAGTCCCTTAACTTTATAAAATTACATATTGATCCTTCAAGAATTGAAAAATTACAATTAAGTCCTTTGACTTTTAACAATTGGGAAATAAGCCCTTATGTATATCAACTTTTCCAATTAAGCTTTCTAAGTATCCAATAAGTCTATAAATCATGTCTAATCACCTTTAATGCATTAGAACACATTTAACTCAGCCACCAGGGTCATATCCATCCAATGAACTCAGTTTTACACACTTAGAAGCTTATATGTCAGAAATCTCCAAGATTTCGAATACCGATAAACTCTGAGTTCATGTAAGGACGTATAACATTATAGCTCACTGACATATATACCCAAAAGGATTTAAATATATCTTTGAAATCATATAAAACCATGTATATATCAATATACAGTAGTATTTCGAAGTACAAAACAATATAAAAGGGCTTAGAGAGTCCGACGTTACACTCTGAGTAAAGATTTGCCCAATTTTTTTTGGCACATATAGGGCAAATGCCCTTAATACCATACCTTTTTGCTACAACTTCTTTTTTTCCAATTCCTTACACGTCTTCCATCAACGATTGATTATGAATCAGTTTGAACTTACTCTTGTTTATAATATTATAGCAAAATGCCTAGAAATAACTCGTAGTTGGGAAGGTTATAGTAGCAAAAGTCGTCGTAATTTTTGTTTTATACATTGGAAGAATCCGTTTTGTTATTATAGAAAGGGCGAAAAGAATAATTGAAAGAAAGGAACTCAATTAGTTATTCATCAAAGTTTCTAACGTGCACCACGGAATTGAACAATCGAAAAGTTCGGATTCAAGCAAAGAAGAAGATGACAGATTCAAATTAACTAGAATTAAATCTGATACGCAGGGTTTCAAATTTACCTACTAGACCTCACGAAGAACTTGGCTCGAGCAATAACGAGTAAAGAACAAACCAAGAAAGGTGGAAGGATCAAAATCACGCCACAATACGATTCAATTGATAAGTGAAGTTTAATTCCTAAGTTGAAAAGAATTAGAGGGTTTTCTCCTCTCAATATAGTCGACGGCTTACAAAAAACAATATGATCAAGTTGTCCTCCAAAAACCCTAAAACATAAGTACTTATATCTAGGCTTAATGCTAAAAGACTTGGGCTTAAAATACATGGAAGCCCAAAATATAATTATAACTTAAAACAAGTCCAAAATAGAATAATAAAAACACATCTAGGCCTGGCCTAACGCACTCCCAAGTCTGATCATGATGTGCAGCCCAACACAATGGTCTTCAAGTCCTAAGTGAGTCTGATATAAGGATTTGAGATAAATGAATCAATTTGGACAGTGATTCAGATAGTTCTCCTCCAATCGGCTTGGTGCACTCCATTCTCTCCACAAATTAGCCTACATACGCATAGAGAGCCTCCTTGAGTCTCTTGGTCCTAGCTTTAGACATAGGTCCAACTGGAATGAATAGCTCGCCCCCATCACGCATGCCATCTCCATGGTGACCCTTGCTCCTGCTCACATCAGTTTCCTTTATTCAATGACTAGAAATAAACAAAGATATATAGCTCGGAGGCATAGAACAAAAATTTGTTTATCCACCTCAAGAGTGGAAATGCTAAGATTTTATAGGTTCACTGATAAGGGTTTAACATAAGAGCTTTACAAGTTTACAAAAATTGAAGATACAAATCAAGAAATTAAATTTCAATTACATGTATTTGTAGGATTAATTTGGAAAACCAGTAGGGATATGTAAAAATTCTTGGTAGGTAACATTATTTTTTTATGAAGTTTTGTTATAACATCTATAACAACTTCTGGTTTAGGTGGACAGCCCGACAAATAGACATCTACAGGAATTAGCTTATCAACTCCTTGAATAGTACCATAAGAATCGATACTTAACATCCCCCCTTAATTGTACATGCTCCCATAGTAATAAAATATTTGGGTTCGAGCATTTGTTCATATAATTTCACTAAAGAAGGACCCATTTTCATGGTTACTATACCGACTGTTAAAATCAGATCCACCTGTTTAGGACTCGATCTTGGTTGTAGTCTATGACGATCAAAGTCAAATATATACTACTACTACTACTACTACTACTACTACTACTACTACTACTACTACTACTACTACTACTACTACTACTACTACT
>JAOTIZ010054962.1:0-12861 GCA_027123425.1 Erythroxylum panamense
TCCCAATTGGCTAATGTCGTATTTGTAATGTGATCACTGAAAGCGTTCAGGAACAACATTGGGCCCAATTTGGTTATACATTTTTATGCATGAAATGGTTTTCTGAATGTTTTCGATTTAAAGCGGGCCCAAATCATTTTTTGAATTCCGCGCATACAATTATTTCAAAAATAAAAATGTCATACTGAGTTTTTGGACTATAATTGAGTGCTCTAGCATACCACCATCATGAGACACGAGCTCGGATATCACCCTCGATGTTGAGTTTGGGTCTTGCGGGAGTGGGATGCTACAAGTCTCCTCATGTATGGTCACTTTATACATTTAATGGAATGGTGTGAATTAAGTTGAAATTTGATGAATTGTGGAGTGAATTTGATTAATTTAAAATTTGATGCAAGTAATTAAATGTTTAATGATTTAATGAACTTTGCAATTGAATGAATAATAGAGAATTTTAGTGGATATCTTCGACGTGTTTATCACTTTCTTGGAGTTGTTTCTTATTAAGTTAAAAATTAATGAAATTGATTTGCTTAAGGACAAGTAAATGCTTATGTGTGGGAATTTAATAGATGCTTAATTGTTCATATTTTTAAGTTTATATTTAGTGCATTTCACTTATCTATTTGATTGTTGTTATTTTTTTGTACTTAATTCGTTTATATTGTGTTTTTTGTTTGCAATTCACTTAGTTGGAGTAAAAGGAACAAATTATGACAAGCTTGGGAGATTTGGAGATGTTTTGACTCAGTTATAAAGATGATGGAAATCAATATGGGCACCAAAACGACCATATCGATGCCCATATACATCAACATTGCCATGTTTCATGCAAAATAAGTGGTTTTAGAGTTCCAAAGAGTTATATGGTCATAAGCATACCTACGTTGGAGATCCTTATGTCTAAGTTCACATTTTGAGCTCGTGTTTATTTTGAATTTGAGGGTTTCATGATTTTAAATAAACATTGCCATCAACAAGGATGTGCTAATTCCCATATACTAACCTAAAACCTAATTTTCAAATTATAAAAGGTAAAATTACGAAGAAAAGTGAGGATGTTCGGGGGAAAAAAGCCTAAGATGAGACCTAAGAATAAGCAAGGAAACACATTTTAAGTAATAGATCTAAGGGGGATTTCTTAAAGGTTAAAAGGAATTTCACCATGTTTCTTTTGATTTTCTAGCCTTCCTTTAATTTCAATGTTATGTCTTCTTTGATTAGGAACTACACCTTCATTGGTACTTGGATTACATAAACCCGGGTATAGACCTTGTAATGATTTTTAATTTAATTATTTTTAGTTTTATTGAGATTCAATTATATGTTTTTATTTATTCTTGAATTAATCTTGCTGTTATATTGATTCATATGTGATTTCATGCATTTGAGATTGAAAAATCCTTTGTATTAATAAATTTAGCATAATTGAAAAGAGTTATATACAAACCTAAAGATAGGTCAACATAAATTTTCCATACTAGGGTTAAACCTAATAGTGAAATTCACAAATTAATTAATGCAATTATAAGGTTTTAATTAGAAAGAGATTTAAATTAATAAGTCTAGGATTAAAAGTTGATAGTCTTGTAAAAGATATTTGCATAATTGAGAAATTTTCACAATCTAATGAACTATAGATTAAATTGATAGGTGAAGTACTAATTACATAAGTTGTCTTAGCGGTATTTAAGTTCCAAGTATCTTTGTCTTCTTTAATTGTCTCTTAATTCTAGTTAATCATTTGTATTGATTTATTTTAGTTTATAATTGATTAATTATTACTACCATAATTTGTTAGACTAAATAATGAAAAGGCAGTACGTACTAGTAAATCTAATCCTTATGAGATCAACCCTTACTCGTCAATGCTAGCTATAACTACCCATATGCTTTTAGTTAAAACAATTCAATCACCTTCCTAACTAGAATATTGTTAACAGAAGAAAATTTTAGAAGGAGAAGTTTCTTACATGACTTTTCCATTTTTAGGAGAAAAGGTTAGAAATAAATTAGAGATATTATAATGATTAAATACCATATAATATATTAACATACAATGAAATAATTAATTATATTAAAAAGGAAGGCCTAAAATTATGTTAAGATATGAAACTAAAAAGAAAAACTAAAATATAAATGTTTGAAACTAAAAAAGAATTAAGATAGTTTGTCAACAATTTGACATTTCCCATAGGAATTAATAGAAAAAAAAGACACTAATAGGTTAGTTTATAGAGCATTTTCCCTCTTTGACAGGTGCTCCTTTTGATGTTTTTTTGCTATTACCTCTGGTCTTCTGCAGCTTCCCCTCTCACCCTTGAAACTCTGCTTCCACCTCCTATTTTCTCCATTTGTAGTTCAACTGTCATAAAAAAATATAGAGAGCTTATTCTAGGCTATTTGAAAGCTAGACATAATTAAAAAGCTTATTTTAATTAGCTATAACATAAGGAAAACTAAGATTAACAGAGTTTGCTATTAATCTATAGTTAATCGTTTCAAAAAGAGGTACGAGAATAATATAATGATTGATTATGCTCATTCTTGTGAAGGTTGAGATTCAATCGTAAATTAGATTCGAAACATATTTAATCAATTTTATATTGTTTGATTTGATTAACCTTCAATAGTTTAGTTTTACATTATTTTGTTAAGCGAATTCAACCAAAACTCCACTAATCCTAAACACTGGTTTATTCATTACAAAAGCTAAACACACACTTTTTGTTGATAAGAGCTTTTCTCACCACTACTTCAAATTTTGTTATGCAGAGTTAGGTTTTAATTTTTATTATGTTCGATGTGCATCATTATGGTAACATATATATTTCCTTTAATTTATTCCACAAGGAGATCCTTTGAAATTTCAAGGTAAAATCATACAAAAAAGAGAGTTAGAGAGTGATATACTTCAGTAAAATCCTTATAGATAAGTAAATAAATTAATCAACGGTACTCAAGTGCAAAAGCTCAATTTTGTTAGGGTCAAAAGCAATAACCAATCTACCATTATGTGATTGGTGATTCGAGATAACAGATGGTGTTTTTGTAGTTCTCCTCTTGTTTAATTTCCAAGAATGCAATTAAGAAAGAATTGGTTTCTCACAAGTAATCTAGTACTAGCTACTACCTTTTAAGGTTATTAAGCCCTTTAATATTCTAAAAGAGATCAGACATCAAGGAGGAGAGATTTTGGAGTTATTTACCTTATGTTTTCTATTTGATTTCCTCTACTTAGAAAGTTTGAAATTAATAGCTAAAATACAAGTACTTTGCTAATTATTTGCTAGTTCATTATTTGGGGAATTGATAAGTTCATTAATTTGCACAGAGAGAGAAGGGGGGTGCCAAGATCATGGCTTATTTCAATCAGTGCCAATGGAGAATCAACTATCTTATGCACCTTATGCTTTACTAAAGTGGAAAAATTTTATTGGAATCAATCTATAATTCATTACATTATGTTACTTTCCACAGTAGTTATCAAAACTTCACTACTTTTTATCATATTGATTTATTTAGGGATAAGTTCCTTATTAGTGTAAGTAGCATTCCCTCTTAGTAATTCAAATTGCATTAATTCATAGAAAACTCCTCTAGAACTTCTTGCCAATAGGAATCCATTTCTTGCTTTGGTGAGCTAGGTCAGGTAAACATTGATATGTAACTGAGATAGAATCTTTAATTAGCTTATCCTCTTCTCCTAGCTTTAATAGCGAGCTTAGGTAGTTCTTATTATATTTCTATAACTACACAAATTCTTTAATAATTCACATGTTTCATTTTAGTTATGGCTTCGTCTATACAGATTACTGTTCTATCATAGCTTGCTAAGGGACTTAGTCCCCTTATGGTATCATATTCTAAAGACTTATTATGGATATTAATACACAATAGTACTTGTTTGAGTTTCAAATTTTGCATTTGAGTTCCTAATTTCCATTTTTGGAGGAACAAAGGATTGTTATTGAAATGCTGAGATCTAAGTTCAAGAATTCTTTGATCATTTAATTCACTTAAAAATAAATAGATTCTCCTCATTAAGAAAAATCATCCCTTAAGCGTAGCTTTTTCTAGCAAAATCAAGTCTCAGAGTTGATTAGGGAATGTTTCATCACTTTTCCAAGAAAAAATCTATACGTTTTAATTCTTATTTTGGAGGCTCCAACTTTCAAAACATCCATAGGAGGAGAAATATGATGGCTTCATCTAAGAGAGTTGGATGATAGAAATGTAACTTATTTGAAGTAAAGGTGTCTCTAATAGCATGAAATTAAGAGATTTTTTTAGATAAAATGTCAAGGTCTAAAGGGGTGTTGGTTTTATTCTCAATAGGAAAGGTAGATAAACAACCAATGTTGGAAGAAGAAGATGGTATAGGATAAAGGGAAATGAAGCTTGATGAGTTATAGCCTACTGTAGGATGGTGCGGAAAAAAAGGATTAGAGGAGCGAAAGCTTCAAGATTCAAGCTTTTGGTCAAATAAGAAAAAGGCTCTGAGTTCAACATTATGCTAAAAAAAGTAAAATTCTGTAGCTAATAAAAAAGTTTTATTAAAAAGTTGTAACAAAAGGGATAGGAGAAAAGACCAGGAAGCCAAGTTGAAACTAGAGCCAAAAGAAGGAAGAGGATCATGTTAAAAGAAATACGAAGAAAGGAAACAGAAGTAGGTTGAAACTAAAACAATAAAGGATGAAAGAAAGAAAAGAATGAAATAAATGAAATAAATAAGAACCAAACTAGTGTAGCAAGGGGCTAAAAAGAAGAGAAGAAAAATGGTATAAGTGAGGAGAATAATAGCCAGGATAAAACAAATAGTTTAAAGGGAGAAACTTAAAAGAAATTGGATGAAGAGTTAATGAGAAAAAGGCAAAGGAAGATCTAAAAGGAAGTAAGTGGTAACTAGAGAGAAGTATGATATTCTAACTCTAAGAGCCATTTGTATGTTTTTTTACTTCAACATTTTTTGAGCTCACTCTATTTTTTTTACAAATTAAAAAATCTCATTGAAAATCCCAAAATGGATAAAAGAGTGCAGAGCTGTTAACATTAAACAACTAGAAACTCATTGGTTCAAACAATTCCATCTTATTAATCTTTTGAACACTAAGAGAACAATTCTAGCTAACTACCGTTTGAGTACTAAACAAGAAATTCTTAAACCATATAATTTTACTATTTGTTAGAGGAAAATAAGAGTTCCTTATAAATGTGAGGAGATTTAAACTAATTCCTTTAATTGTTAGTATGCAAGCATCATTTAGTCAATATTATAGAACTGCAATCTAACTAAATTTAGTGATCTAAGGTTTGCAATCTTTATAGATTAAACTTGCCAAAGTGCCCTCTCAGAGTCCTTGGAATAATATTTGGTTCCTTTCATTCTATATTGGATAAACATGTTTCTTAAAGTAATCTCTCTTATCAATAAATCCCCTTTCATTATATGAAAAAATTGAGTAAACAAGCTAACTATGTCATGCAAAAAGGAGTTTAAAGCATGTAAAATTGTAGAGCACTTGGAGCTTATCCCTAATGATTTAAAGCCATTAGTTGCTACAAATAAATCTCAATATAATAGTTATCGATCATATTGAAGATTCTTGCAATATCTAAACACAACATTTACATATTGTGTTTAAGATTTTAGCAATTGGTTCAAACATAAAAAATCTAATGATAAAGAGAATACGATCATTCATACATGAAATCCCAAATCCATAAGTATAGGATAACCTAAATAATTCCTAGAGAGAGAGAAAACAAATACAAAGAGAGAATGCATAACTAGGTCCTTTGGCATCAATATCACCTATGAATCAGTGTCAGGAATCTTATCCCTCCATGGGTCTCCAAAGGACGAGGGGTTTTCCCCTTCTTCCCTTATAAAAGACTTCACTCTACAAAACATTTCATACATTTTATGTCGTCATAACATTATATTTATAGTGAAAACTAAGTTTTCGAGTGCTAGGTGCCAAAGTCACGGGTGTGAGTTATTTTGTCATGGGCGTTAGTGAGTGTCACACCTATGAAAAATAAGTTATGGGCATGACTAACATACTCACGCCCATGACTTTTATTTTATGGTCATGAGCAATTTTCTACACTCTTCATACTTGATGTTTTCAACATATGCTCTTCTTTTTATGCATTTCCTTGTCTCCTCTTGCATCAATCCCTCTCCTTCTTTCTCCATTAAGAAAAGGAGTGTGAATCTGAAGAAAACAACTCAAAGAATGTGTTTTCAACTCACTTTAGCTCTTACGCTTCCGAATTGTACCTAAAACTAAATATGAATTAAAGTGAATGTCTTAAGCATTTCATAGCAATAATCACTAAGTGTTATGGAATAAATGTATAATCAATTAAACATATCAATTTCCCCCACACTTAGGCTATGTTTGGTTGGATGTAAGGTCTTTAATCGAATGGAATGTAGTGGAAAGGAATGGAATGGAATGGAATGGAATGTAAATGGATGTAATATTAAAAAATTGTTGTTTAGGAGGGATTGAAGGGTTCATAATGTAATATACGAAAATTTTAATTTGTTTATCATTTTATATTACATCCTAAACCCCCCAAACTGGAGGTTTTTCATTTTTACTATTTATGATGGAATGGGACCTCTTCCATCCCATTCCATTCCATTCCTTTACAAACTGTCCTCCCAAATGATGGAATAATATTACATTTTATTCCATTCCATTAATAAACCTCCAACCAAACATAGCCTTAGATTTTGACCGTCCTCGGGCAAAACATCAAAATCAAAGTCACAAACCTAAAACACTTACTCATTTTCCATACTTCCCAATAATAGCTAGTCATAAGTAAGGAAGAATAACTTCCAAACACCATGGCAAGAACTCAACATTCAATCAACAATCATCATCTTTGGAAATTGAACAATCTAGAGGTGGATTTGGAAAAAATGTGTTTAAATAAGATTACATTCAAACACTATTCATAATCAAGAGCCTTCCGAAACAACATCTACCTTATATTCAACACACTCAAATCACCCATTCAATACAACTTTATGAGGAGAAACTAATCATGAATAACTTTTCAAAACAATTGCATTTCCTCCTTGATATTTTTTTAAAACAATTTTTCTTTTCCTTTTCTTTTGTTTGCTTTTCTCTTTTTCTTATTTTTTTCTTGTTTGATAAAAATTAAAAGATGCTACATCAACATGGGAATTTCATTAATATGACATAAAATAATATCCTAATAATTATAACTATCCCACACATATTCACACCCCCACACTTATACTCTTGTACATCCACAATCATCAATAATCAACAACTGCTCCACTAGCTTTAAGGCTTAGGTAGAACATTTGGTTAAGTTTAAAGTATGTAATGTGGTTAGTATAAAAAGAAAAGAAAATTAAAGCTCAAGGGGGCTTAACAAAGGAAAAATCATATCAATAGGTAGGTTATTTGGCTAATGTAGCTTATGAAGCAAAGAATGCCAATATCATTTCCATGTTAATGCATGTGATAAAAATGTGGTCTTGAATAGAAAATCAAAGCAAAGTTAGGATGTACATGTCATAAAGATCACACATAAATGAAAAACAATGAGACTGATATGGATGTGTCAGTCTATAAAGGCTCAAAATCTCACTAGCTTGTGTATATCACTAGTTACTACTCTTCTAAAGATAATGCATATTAACCAATCATAAGAGTAAAAGTACATGCTAAAGTTACCATAGATTCTTCTAGTCAATTCACTCTCTAATATGAATATATAGTCTTCTAAGTAATAAAAAAGAAAAATTGTTTGTTTGTTTGATTCTCTCTCTCTCTCTTTTGAAAACTTAAAGACATGTTACAAACAAACAAAACATGCATATAAGAAATAAATGCAAAAATGTAAAGGAAAATAAATAAACTTCCTTTAGATTGCCTCCCAAGCAACGCCTTTGTTTAGTGTCGCTGGCTCGACTCCTTATCTGTCTCATCACGTGACAAAATTATGATATTTGGCCGTTACATTTGCTTCCTCCACTTGAGGTTCTTGAGGATAAGGCCTGAGTTGATGATCATTCACATACAATGGCTTCCCTATCTGCAAATTTTCAATCTTTACTAAGTCTATGCAATCTGGAAATATCTCAAATATTTCTTCATCCTTTTTTCCTCATTTAATTTCTCCAATCCGTTAGGTTAAGATGAAGGGCCAGTCTTAACAAAAATTATGGACTCAATACTCACCTTCGAGCTCAATGATGCATCCTTTTCTACTTCGAGCTCCTTCTCCATTTCTTCTTCACAAGAAATTCCTTAAGTAGTCCTCTCAAGATTCTCCAGCTCCTCTTCATTCTATAAGGTCTTTGCACTAACATCCTTTGGGCTCGGGTTGAGATGGTTGTAGCTCTTCGCTTTGTGATGCTAGGTGGTCAAGAGCTTTCGTCATCTTACCCACCTATCTTGCCAAGTTCTAGATTCTATACTTTATATCTTACTGGAATTGTAGCATATCTTGTTGAAATTGCATCATTTCATGCTGGAATTGCTGTATACCTTACTGAATTTGCAAAGTATTAGCAACAAAAACATTAACTAATTCTTTTAGGGATGTACCTGCGTTATAATAAGAAGCTTCTGGTCTAAGAGGGAATTGTTGTGTATCATGCAAACTATCAAGGAAGTAATTTTCCTAGTTATCCCATCCATAACTAAAGTTTATATGATCACTCCAAACTTGGTTATAGGATTGAGATTATAAGTTATAGGAAAAACTACTTCCTTCCCTATCTTTTTTTTTACAAATTCAAACAAATGTTAAAAGATTAAGAAATAAATTTAAAAACAAAGGATAAAAAAAATTATACAAGACACCAATTAAAATTAAGAACAAAAATTAAACACCACATTGCTTGACACTGACACCAAAATTGGTAGCGCGTCATAACACTACACAAAATAACTAGACCTAAAATTAAAGGTAGTGGTATGTCTAGGTCGATCCTACGGAGAGTGTTAGGGTAGCTTTTGAAGTGAAAATAATTGATGTGACACCCTTTATATAGAACCTACAACTAGCATATACATGGCAACCAAATTCCTATACAAATTGTCATGGTATACATTTCTAGGGATTGTCATTACACATTTTTTTATTCAATGCGATACATATATAGATTACAAAGTTTCATATCACTTATCATTATCATTAAAAAGTAACATTACATCTTTACATTTACATGCTAATCCAAAAGAAAACGTTACAATTTCCTTCATTACATATACAATCATCTTTAGTAAGAAAACACATACTCATTCCAAAGGTACTTTCATTCCTAATAGTTGGCTTTGGTCCCTACAGATGTCCCCTTTACCTCATGCCTAATACATGGACCTACACAAATTAACACCTATGCTAAGTTTGAAAGCTTAGTGGGAAACACTTAGTTTGGATGACCACTCACAGTAGTCATCTGCTAAGTACACACGTTCATAGACATCACAACTTATATAAATAGTGATGGCATACTTTATCAAAGTATATAATGCAAATATGCTTCGATATGTTATTTATATATCATAAATTCACATTCACAAGCCAAACATTGATACTCAACATTCATTGATACAAATTGTCAATGCAAATGCAAATGCTTATTAATACCAATTATTTATGTTGTCATGTTGTATTTCTTGTTTACAACCATTAGGCCTGCATATTCTCGTGGGTGTAGATAACAGGAACTATGGATAACTGAGGATATTAAAACTATGGACACCTAAAAGTATCTAACTGTTGATACCCGAAGGCATCGAACTATAGAGACACTATAGTCTTAAAATGAAGACACCATTGGTGTCAAACTGTAGCAACTACACTGTAACCTTATAAGCATGCATATCTATCCACCATTGAGACAATAAAGTAGGCATAGTAATATTTGCTTTAACCATTTTCCCATTTCATAATTCATCATATGATATTCACTTGAACTCATAAAACCTATAATAAAGTGCATACTACACAAATATGAGTAATAAATATGTGTATAAATCTTCTTTGTACATGTAAATTGCCTTTAGTAAGCATTACACTCACTCTTAAAATTCCAATGTTTAATCACCCAATTCATATATGGTAAGTACTATGTCATTTATTTCTAGGTGTTTAGAAAGTTTAATACACATTTTAAAAAGTTCGGATAAGATGCAGTAAAAAAATCAGAAATGAAAACAAGGTCATGATTGTAACAGAAGACCCTTCTTTAGGGTCATGATTATGTTTAGAGTGTCATTGTCATGATAGAAGAGTTTTCTACTAGATCATGATTATGATAGCCATGTCACGCTCGTGATAGAAGATCTTGATGTTGTGTCATGATTCACCATTCATACCTCTACTTGTTTCATAATATGCGTATAGAAAAAGTTTAAATTTAGGTTTTGAGGTCTTCTAAAAAATTGTTCCAATATGTCTCTAGTTTCCAAAACACTAAAATTAAATCTATTTAAACTTCTAAATCATGAGAAATAGACCAAACATCACAAGTTGATCCAAAATAGGGACAACATTCGGTCACCAAATTTGATTTCAATTTCCAATGTTGTAAGATATAATTAAGTTAGAGTATAGATTTATATTTCTATGTCTTAGGTTTCATGTGCAACTGAAATGAACTAATTTAGAGGTCGTTAGGCTGAGTTATGACCAAAACAATATGATTGGTTTAAACAATCCTAAGACATAATTCCATTACACGATACTCTCTTGTCATATTCAACGAATTCCATGCAAGGTAACACCTAAACAATACCAACACAACATCCCAACAACCATTCCATATCCAAATGAGTCTTTTCATCCATTCAAACATACACACAAAGAGAAGTTAAACTAAGTGTAGTCTCAATCTTAAAATTGGCAAGCAATTATACTATTTCCTTTCCTTCCCTTCCTCTTTGGCTTTGCTTGATTCACTAACTAGAAACACCACAAATGCACATCTCAGTCCCAATTCCAATCTTATAATTCCAACTCATCATAAGCAAAGTAAGAAAAATAAAGATGATGAGAAAAACCACTAAATTTTACCTTGATTTTCACTTAAGATTAGTTTGATTCCTTACATACAAAATGATGGGATGATGAAGATGAAGTGAGAGAAAATGAAAGAGGAAAAATTTGGAATTCAAAACCTAAAATGTCATCCCTATCTCCTCTCCATGTGCCCATTTTATGCACTTTCAAGACTTACACACATGCCTAATTCCTATTGTACTCACAAGTTTTATTCTTATTGTTCACACATATTTTAATCTAATTGGTTCATGTGTTGACTCTAGGAAAATTGCATATTGGTCCTTCTTCTTCCTTTCATTCCCACATTAGCATATAATCTCATCAATTAATTTCATTTTCATCCATATTTCACGTCTAAGTATGTATTTCCATGCTGAAATGAACAAATTACCTATTTACGCATGTCTTTTACATTAAGCACCTTTCTGTCTCTTACTATGCTTAGATGGCCTTAATTTGTGATGTTCACTTCTTAATATACCCTAGACATGGGCCTTACATTTCTCTCCCCCTTAAAAAGAATTTCATCCTCGAAATTCATACATTTGTTAAATAACAGCATGTATTGAGATCTCATCATCGATTCGGGTTCCCAACTTACCTCTTCAATGCCATAATGTTGCCAAAACACATTTATAAGAGGAATTTTCTTGTTCCTTAACTATCTCACTTCTTTATCCAGGATTTCCTTATGCTCTTCATCATATGAGAAGTTTGGTTAGATCTTTGTCTCTTGTACGGGTAACATATATAAATCATCCAATCGGTATCTCCATAGCATTCAAACATGTAATATGTTATGCAACTTAGATAGTTACATAAGAAGAGCCAACCTATATGCGACTAGTCTAATCCTTTCAAAGATTTCATACGGACCTATAAATCTAGGACTAAGTTTTCCCTTTTCCCGAATCTTAACACGTTTCTCTAGGACGAAACTTTCAACAAAATTTTGCCACCTACTGCATATTCAATCCTCTTAAATCATCATATGATTTCTATCTATCACTTGCAACCTTTAATCTTTGTTAAATAACCCTCACCTTCTCTTACATGTCTTTGACTATGTCAGATATAATCATCTTGTTCTCAGTAAGTTTGGTCTAATAAACTGGGCTTTTACATTTTCTACCATATAATGCTTCATATGGTACTATGCCTATACTTGACTGATAACTATTGTTGTAGACAAATCCCATCAAAGGAATGTACCTATCCCAATTACTTGGAAATTCCATAACATATTATCTAAGCAAATCTTGTAGCACTTGTACAACTCTCTTAGATTCCTCATCGGTTTATAAGTGAAAGGATTTGTTGAAGCTCACTCGAGTACCTAAGGATGCTTGCAGACTTTTCCAAAATCTTGATGTAAATCGTGGATCTTGGTCAGAAAAAATTGACAATGGCACTCCATGTAGCCAAAAAATCTCATTTATATACAACTCAGCTATCCGATCCATAGAATAATCAAGTTGGACAGAGCTGAATTGGTGAGTCTATTGATAAGCTCCGCAAGTGTACGGGTTTAGTTGCAGAAATCAAGTATCAATCCACAAGGACTAAGTCAAAGTACTAAATTTATACCTTCTAAATTTGCTAAGCAATCAAATATTAAAATTCAATTGTTAAAGAAGTATCAATGCACGATTAACAGAATTTGAGCTAATATTCTAGGAATTCTTCTCAACAAAGAAATCATGTAATCCTAATGAAATAAAATATTGATCCAAGTACATTAACCCACTCTTATCAATTAGTTCTTTCGAAGTAATTAACGTATTGATT
>JAOTIZ010054970.1:0-12859 GCA_027123425.1 Erythroxylum panamense
TTCCAATTCACAATTCAATACCGAAAAACCATGAATGCATGTACCTATGAATAAATGCATATGCAATAAATCTATTCCTCTATAATTAGAGACCAGTAACATGCTCAGTCAGTGAATGCAAATGCAACCTATCAGTATGTCCCAATTTACCGAAATACCCTTGCTAACAGTAACGGGATGTCTTTATCGTGGGATACGTGTCAGAGCGACCTTCGGGAGTCCCGATATGTACCCTACAGTGAGGGGGCGCTACAATCAATGTCTTCAAAACAGGGGTTATTTTACATAAACTTCTTCATCTATAAAACCATTCAAAAAAGCACTTTTCACATCTATTTGAAACAGTTTTATATGATGAAAAATAGCATATGCAAGCAAAATCCTAATATCTTTTAGTCTAGCTATAGGAGCATATGTTTCATTATAGTCTATTCCTTCTTGTTAATTATAGCCTTGATTTACTAATCTAGCTTTGATATGGTTTACTTTTCCTGATTTGTCTAGTTTATTTCTTAATGCCCATCTGGTTCCTATGATAGATTTATTAGATGGTTTAGGAACTAGAGACTAAACTTTATTCCTTGTAAATTGATTTAAGTCCTCTTGCATAGCTAAAATCCAAGCTTTGTCTTGAAGAGCTTCATCAATTTTCTTAGGTTTTAATTTAGAAACAAAAGCTACATTTGCCTCTCTTCTAAATTTAGACTTAGTTCTCACTCTTTCTGATGTTTCTCCTATAATCAAATTTTCTGAGTGAGAAAATTTATACTTCCAGTCTTTTCTTAGACTAAAATTTTCAGTAAAATCTTCTACCTTATCAGGTGGATCGTCTGGTGGTGACATGTCTAGATTATTTACTAAAGGAGCAGATAGAGTTTCATCATCATAATTGTCTCTTCTATCTAGATGAGAATCATCATCAAATTTTACACACATAAAATCTTCAACAATTTTAGAAGCAAGATTATAAACTCTATATGCTTTAGAAGTAATTAAATAACCTAGAAAAATTCCTGAATTGATCTTAGAATCAAATTTATCCAACTTTTCTTTTGTATTCAATATAGTGCATTTGTAGCCAAGAGGATGAAAGTAAGATATATTTGGCTTTCTTCCTTTCCATAACTCATATTGAGTTTTATTTAAAATAGGTTGCAAAAATACTCTATTTTGAATATAATAAGTTGTATTTACAGCTTCTACCTAGAAGTACTTAGGAAGATTCATTTCACATAGCTAGTCCTTGCCATTTCCTGAATCGTCCTGTTCTTTCTCTCTACAACTCCATTTTATTGAGGAGTTCTAAAAGCAGAGAAATTATGGAAAATTCCATTCTCTTCACAAAACATTTTGAATTTTTTATTTTCAAATTCTCCACCGTGATCACTCCTAATTCCAGCAATAGAAATTCCTTTTTTATTTTGTAACTTTTTGGATAAATCTTCAAAACACTTAAGAGATTCATCTTTATGTGATAAAAACAATATCCATCAAAATTTAGTGAAGTCATTAATAATTACTAAACCATACTTCTTTCCACCTAGACTTAGTGTTATGGTTGGACCAAACAAATCTATATGTAACAGCTCTAGAGGTCTAGACGAAGTTACAATATTTTCATAAGAAAAGGTGTTTTAACTTGTTTTCCTTTTTGGCAATACTCACAAAAGAAATCTTTGTTCAAACTTATCTTTGGTAATTCTCTTACCAAATCAAGTCTAACTAACTTGGAAATATGTTTAAAACTAACATGACCTAGCTTTTTATGCCAAATCAGTTTTTCATCATCTGTTGATATAAAACATGAAATATTTTGACTTTTCAAATCATCTAAATTAATCTTAAAGAGATTGTTTCATCTCTAGGTAGAAAAGAATATGTAACCGTCCTTGTTTTTGACTACACAAGAATTTTGATTAAAGGATACTTCAAAACCAGAATCACATAATTGATTTACACTAATTAAATTATACTTTAATTCTTCAACTAGCAAAACATTATCAACAGACGCAAATGAATCTTTACCAATTTTGTCAATTCCAACTATTTTGCCTTGTCGGTTGTCTCCAAAAGTTACTGATCCTCTTTGATTATTTTAGAGGTCTAAGGACATAGACCTTCTTCCCGTCATGTGTTGCGAGCATCCACTATCCAAGTACCATTGGTGCTGGTTGCTTTTTCCAAGAAGGGAGATTTGCAGTATATATTATGCCTTTCTTAGGTACCTATATTATCTTGGGTCCTTTGGGGTTAGACTTACAATAATTCCTCGAATAATAAGAATATTGCTTTTTTATGCTAGGAATAAAACTCTTATTACGACGAACATTACTATTAGTAAACCCTAAACCACTCTTATCCTTTGGATGTCTAAATTTTCCAATCATATCATTCATCCTTTTAGTACTTTCAGTAAATATTGATAAATCTACTGAAAGACTATTAATCTTTTATTTTAGTTAATTAATCTCCTCAGATCTATCTATAGTTACTTTCTTTTTCATATCGTCTACTTGTTTCTTAAGGCAAACGTTTTCATTCTCTAACACTTCCGTGTTCTTCAAGCTTTCAACAAATTTCTTTTTCAGAATCCTATATTGCTTTAATATAGCATGCGAATCTTCTAAAAATTCTAAATATGCCTCTTAAAGATCATTAAAGTTAGAAGTTACCTCATCATCGCATTCTTTTTCAACTGCCAAGCATATATTTGCTTGTTTTGATGCTTTTGAATTGGAGTCAAATTCGGATGAGTCCAAATCTTCCCACGTTGCTATTATGCCCTTTTTGTTTTCTTTACTTTGCTTCTGTTTTCTTTTGAGTAATGGACATTCAGACTTGTAATGTCCTGGTTTGTTGTACTCGTAGCAGATGATAGACGTTTTCTCATTCTTGGCTTCGTCTTTGCTATTCTTCTTAAAAGAAAAGTGTTTATTTCCTTTCGCTTTCTTTTTCCACATCCTCCTAATCTTTCTTGAAATAAAGGATAATTCATCATCATCTTTACTTGAATCTTGATCAGATTTACTGGCATCATCATTTTTTATTTCTTCAATCTTTAATTCTTTTGAAGATGTGCTTCTATTTTTCTAGTTCTTTTTATTCTTCTGACTAGCCTTTAATGCGATAGACTTATCTCTTCTAGGTTTATCTTCTACATCAAGCTCTACTTCATGTATCTTTAATGAACCAAACAATTCGTCTAGCTTTAGCTTGCTTAAGTCCTTAGCCTCTTGTATTTCTGTAACCTTAGGTCTCAATCTTTTAGGTAAACTTTTGAGATTCTTTCTGACATGATCTTGATTATCGTAGATTCTCCCAAGAGCTTTAAATCCTTTAACGATTGTTTCAAATCGTCCAAACATCTGATCAATAATCTCCTCATCTTTCATCTTGAACAGTTCATACTGATGAACAAGAATACTGATCTTGGGCTCTTTCACTTGATTTGTGCCTTTGTGTGCAATGGCTAATGTATCCCACATCTTCTTTGCAGAAATGCATCCATGAACCTTGTCATATTTACTTCTACTTAGGGCATAACTTAGAAAGAATTTGGCCTTAGAGTTCAACTGAAATCTAGCTTTTTGATCAGCTGACCATTTGTCACGAGAATGATATTGCCTTCATCATTTGTTGGTGTATATGGACCATTCTTGATGATATCCCAAAGATCAATATGTGTGTATTCTATGAAGAGCCGCATCTTGTCCTTCCAATAATGATAATCCTCACCATTGAACACAGGAGGTCTTGTGATCGGGGTGCCTTTAGCTATAAAAACATGTGATTTAGTCATGGATCTTTTTCATCACTTTGTGATAGTGTTTCTTGGAAACCTCACTCTGATACCAACTGAAGTAAATTACTTGTTAATATAGAAATCCGATATGATATGTAAACTACACAAGAAGGGGGGTTGAATTGTGTAATCTTTTCAAAAATATTAATCTTTTGAGACTTCTTGAATTTCTTTACGAAAAATTCAAATGATTACTAAAATTCTTTACTAAAGTTGATAAGCAATGCAATCGCAAGTAATATTATCTACCTCGTCTGACAACAAGAAAATTAAAAGTAAGAGTTAGAGAATAGACACTGCGATTTTATATTGGTTCACCCCAAACCTTGGGCTACGTCTAGTCCTCAGAGTTCGTCTAAGATTTCACTATGATCTTCAACTTTACAAGTATTCTTTTTGCACTTACAGAGCCTCTTCAAGTATCTCTTACAAAGTATTCTTTATCAGCTGTATTAGCCTCTCCAAGCTCTAGCCTTCCTTTCTCTCTCTAAGAAAAGTATTTTTGAGATTTATGTTAAAGATGTATTTGCTCACTTCTTTCGCACTTTAAATACAAAATTTTTGCTAATGTAAAAGCATTCGTTTTTCTATATGTATCTTTTAGTCTTTGAGTAGAACTTGTATTTATAGCCTAAGTCTCCAACTGTCTTCTTGAAAACTACTTCTTGAATTTTCTAGAAATGGTTATTAGTTGAGTCCTGTAACTAACTCCAACTAACTAACTGTATGACATTCAAAAATATCTTCCTTTTGTATCGTCTGGAATAATGCTTCTTCTTATACTACGTTTCGCATGTTATTCCGCTTCATCTAGTGTTATGCTTCATCTGGTGTCGTGCTTCATCTTGTGTAGTGCTTCGTCTTGTGTTGTGCTTCATCTTATGTTGTGCTTCGTCTGCTGTAACGTTTCGTCTGGTATCACGTTTCGTCTGACGTTGACCGTGCACCTTCTGAGTTGACTAAGTGTTACTTACATTTTTCTGCACACTTAACAAATTTATCAAAACAGTTCATACATTTTTAAGATTATTATTATTTGACTGTCATCAAAATTAATAGAAGTGAAGTCTTCTTAACTTAACAAGAAACAATCCACTAAATAGGAATCCATAAAATTGAAAATATTAAAAGAAACCATAAAACCATAAAAACTAACCTAGAGACATATGTTGATAAGTAGTTAAAGAGGAAGAAAGAGAATAGAAAGGTTCATTTGAGAAGGAACATATAAACGAAAAGAGAGAAAAGAGTGGTTGTGTTAAAGGAGTACCAGACGAGAATCCAATTTTATTCCTATGACTACTTAATTGTTATTCTTGATATTTGACTTCTGGTTCCTATACCCCACATAGGGATAAAAATCTAGGATTGTTTAAACTTCATTCTAGTTTTACCATTCCTTATTTCATTAGAGAATTAAGGTTGTATTCCCATTCTCACCTCTTCATTACTGGTTACCAAACAAGGCCCTGTAGTCTAACTGAATAATACGTTTTTGATACTTTTGTCTTAAGCAAGCATGAATTCCTACTTAGTGGAGGCCATTGAAGTTGTTCCATTAGCTAGGAATTGTAGTTACAATTTGTGATTAAATTTTAGATTTCAAGCTTCAACTAGTTTGAAGATGGGCTTAAAAAATTATATTAAGTTTAGAATGCCTATAATAAATTATCATTTTTATCTCGTGTCTAAAATATTGCTAATAAAATATAATATCATAGAGGCACTTTAAAAGACAAGAAGATCATACAAAAAAAATCTAGTAATCTTTCTATAAAAATTTGATTATATAGTGACTAATGTAGAAGAATATGAAGATTTATCTAAACTAACTCTAGTTATAATTAATATGCTATGTCCAATTTCATAAGAAGATAATGTAACTTTGAACAATCAATAAAAATTTTTAAATTATTAAAAAGTATAAGAAAAATGAAAATGATAACCATTGTCAAAATTCAAGGAAAAGAGGAGTATCAAATCTAAATAATGAAAAAATAAATATATATTTAAGGAAGAAATAAAGAAATATTAAACTCTCATTGAAATGTGGAAGAAAATTGATATAAAAATGATTGGAAATTTAAATAAAAATACTGATTTAGGAAAAAGATTGTTGGTATCAATAAAAGGAAGAATGTAGCTTTTATATTATGATAAATCTCTTGATTAATTATTTTAGTTATTCTTATTTCACTCATGAGCTATCAAAAAAATAGTTGTATTTAGATAGTGCTTGTTCTAAAAATATAACCAAAAAAATGTTTTCTCAATCTAAATAAGAAGTGCTCTCAAATTAGTCTTGAAAATAGAGATATTTAAAAAAGTTTAAGGAAAAAGGAGTTATTATTGTCAAAATAAGAAATGATAATGAAATACGTATTCATGATATTTTATATATGGGCACCTAACACAAAATGTATAAGTGTGAGATAATTAATTTTAAAAGAGACAACATAAATTTTGATTAAGATAAATACACCATATTTGACAAATATAACTGTTAAGTTAAAATTGCTATTAAAATGTTCTTTGACAAATGTTACTTAAACCATATTCTTTGAAATGTGAAAATATATATGAATATGAACTTTGGCATTTGAGATATGACAATATAAAATTTAATAGCCTAAAGTTGTTGAAGTAAAAACAAATTACCACATGTCACTTATAGGAAGAAATTTTTAAAGGCCACGTTTATGGAAAAATGCATTGATCCTTTCATAGTAACTTCCTAAAGAGCTAAAGTCTAACTTTAATTAGTGTATGGTGATATTTATAATCCTTTATGAGCCCCCATTTTGAATGAAAAGGGCATTTTCCTCTTCTTTTATTGATAGTTGTATTTGCTTTATATGAATATATTTTGTTTAATAAAATTATGATACAATTTCATATTACACTTAATATAAAGGCTTCACTAAAAAATAATGTTGACATCCCTTAAACATTTTAAGAACCAATTGTGGGAAAAAATTCAATGTTAAAATATTTATTAATTTATATAAAATTAATTAAAATGATTTTATTTTAAGATAAAAGGCATAAACCTCTCATATAGTTTAAGAAACTATAAAAACACTTCTTAATCTTTAAAATTCTTGAAAAAAATTCCTTCTAATTTTTAGTTTCTTAAACTTCTTCTCTTTGACTTTGGTTAAAAATAACAACGAAACATATATGATATAAACATCAAATGTGGACTATTTAAATATCACTAATAGAGTAACCTAAATAAGCTTTTAAGCTTGACCTGACCTAATTAAACTCAATTTAATTTAATAATTTAAGATATTTATAAGATTTTTAATTTATATCAAATTTAATTAATTCAGTTTGAGTTTAAAAACGAATTTGAATCGTCATGTAAGTAACATTTAATTAGTATAAGTGTGATATTCATGTCACGTATATTTCATTGTTCTTTTTTACCAAGGTCAAACATAAGAGATTTTTCTAAAAATTAAAACTAGAAGGAGTTTTTTTCCAAGAATTTTAAAGATAAAGGGGTTTTTTAAAAATCCTCTCAAACTATAAGAGAGGTTTATATCTTTTACCCTTTATTTTATGATGCTTACCACAATAAGATATTGTCACTAAAAATAAAATAATGTTATAATGACCCTATTCATACTTAATGATAAGAATTTTCTAAAATATCTATAGGTAAAGGTGATAAACAATTGTTTATTTTTTTAAATCAATCTTTTGTAAAAATGTATTGAATATGAATTTATATAAAATATATATTTTAAAAGAAAGATGAAAGTTAAATATTTTAAAATATTTAGTAGTATTGTATATTCTGATAATGTAAAAGAGAATTGAGAAAAGTTGGATAAAAAGGAGAAATATAG
Organism: Erythroxylum panamense; assembly: GCA_027123425.1. NCBI lineage: Eukaryota > Viridiplantae > Streptophyta > Magnoliopsida > Malpighiales > Erythroxylaceae > Erythroxylum > Erythroxylum panamense. The sequence continues at coordinate 7,660 of JAOTIZ010054970.1, forward strand.
ATAGGCCTTTGAACCTAAGGTCTTCACTAAAATACAAATAAAAGCATTTAGGGTTGTTAAAAAAATCATAATGTTTTCAAAATCTTTTAGTTCTAACCTCGATAATGGAACTTTTAATCTTATCAGGGTTTTGTCAGTTATCTAATAACATATCTTTTTTTTAACCTTTAGCTAAACTCACCATTACTGATATAAAGCCAATTGAGAATGTGGGAACTACTATAAAAAAATAAATGAGCCTCTCTTATTTATCACCTCTTCAATCTTAACTTTTCTTATTGTCGACTAGGTTATTAGTCTTCCTTATCATCCATTAGAGTTTTGCATTTTCTTCTTCCAGAATGTTTTCTCAAAGCTTCCAAACAAGCTTCTTATAAGCTTATACCCCATCCAAGTTAGAAGAATAACAATCTGAACTCACCATCTATTAATGCTTTGTTAGAGCTCGAAACATATTCTCATATTATCCTCTTTTGATACCTATATCCTTATACTCTCTCCTAATATTTTGCAAATATCAAATCACTTGTTAATCACTTTCTAGAATTTGTATGGTTTTAGGAAATTTTTAACTCGTTAAGTCTTAACTAACTTCATATCATATGTTATTGGTTCGATTAAGTTATAGATTCAAGATTAATTTAACTATGGAAGCATTAAGAAGTTGCCAAAAGCTTCTACATTTTCTTTGGAGAATGAAAAGGAGCATGTTGGTTTGTTAGAGTAGATAGCGAAAAGTCTTATAAGGGTTTAATAGAGATCTAAAATACTTGGTTTTGAGCTAAAATAATTTGAGATAATTCTTTATGATAGCAATTGTTTACAAAGAGATAGAGAACACTATGCTTTTATTATTGCAATTTTGATTAAATTCAATAACGATATTTTGCAAGTTAGGTATTATTGGGACCTATGATTTATGATCTTTTTATTATTCATCTCATAGAACTTGTTAAAAGTTCATTTTTTTTACTTATATAGTTAACCAAATCTCCACTTGAAGATGAGATTGAATACAATGGAGAAATACTAAAAATCATATCTTTCTTAGAATGTAAATACTTACAAATATGTCTTCTTGCAATGGACGTAATTCTTGAAATGAGTTACTTTATTAGAGAAGAAGCTATGATTGGTATAATCTATACCAATTATAGTAGGATTGATAAAGATGCTTGTTAATTAACAGAAATTAGAACTAGGTGAGGGTTTGATTGATATAAGAAGGTTTGATAAGAAAGAGAACAACAATAACAATAAAGGGAATGAAAAAAAGAGAGAATAAAGAGAGTAGGCATAAAAGGTTCTTAGGAAACCATTCTTTTGAGCTTTCCTATATAATTAAAGTTTGTAGAAGGGTTAAGGTAAAGAGAGTGTAGAGTAATCAAGAAAAAATATTGGAGAGGGTGATCGAATTTTCTGATTTTGATGTTAAGGTAGCCACCGTCGTAGTAAAGGTTTTATGAAAATGTTCACCTTGAATTTATAATAAAATTTATATTTCGTTCTTAGCAATAAAATAAATAAACTTTATTGAGCTAAGGAAGGTTCCAATTAATGTTTTGATAATAAAAAAAATAATTACTGCTGATGAGTGTATAGTTTTGATGAAAAAAATAATATAAGAAAAAATAAAGTTATAAACTCAAGAAGATAATTTATAAAGGTGACAAAGAGAAATTGAATCTTACAATTAGTGAAATGGAATACAAAACCAAGAAAAAAAGAAGATTAAGGCTCATCAAGTTGATTTTGTATCTTATATTGTTAATTGTAATCTCACTTTGCTAATATAATCTTTAAGGCTTACCATATATAAATATTTCATCTTACCCAATTGCATGGATGTTTTCATTCATCAAGAGGTGTTACAGCTTTTGTTTTTCAAGAGAAAAACCTCTTGATCTTTCAAACACTCTCTAGAGAGCATTTTGGGAAATATTTAAATCATAATTGCATTAAATAAATTAAGTTTAAGCATCTAAAGTTATTAAAATCATATTTTTAGGGGGATTGGTCAACCTATACAGGTTAATAGTTGACCAATATAAGTTATAATTGTTAAATTTGATGTACCAAAGTGTGTTATAATATTAGTTGATATACTGGTTGACCAATATGACAATATGCTTACTCGGTATGATAGATAGGACCAGGTTCAGTTTGATTTGATCAAGCTTTAAATTAGGCTCATTTTTTTTAATTTTTAAGCTATAGACTAGACCTAGACTTACCTAGAACCCAAAAGTTCTAGGGACATGATGTTGTTTTCAAATTTTATTTTTTAAAAAATAAATAATTAAGTTAGATCAGGCCCTGTTTAGGCTCGAGTCATATGTCCTGGGCTTGATTTGGCTCAAATTAAAATTTTTAGGTTGAGCTTGGGTCTATATGTGACCAAGCTGCATAAACTAATGCAATCTATAGTGTTGGGCCTACCTAGGCCCATTTCCATCTATAATGCTTACTAGTCAACCAGTCTCTCAACAACTAGTGAATATGTGCATTCATTGCACATTAATAATCTAATATGCTATACTAGTCGACTAGTTCTCCATAAATAACCATTGTAACAGTTCGTTTTTAGCTCCTAAAACATTATAAATATCTGTTTTCTAATTGGTTTTATCATCAAGAAGTGGTTAGGTTTCTTATACATATATTTCTAAGTGTTTATAAAGCATTTAAGCATCATTGTCTCATATTTGTATGAGTATGTCATTTTCAGTTATCAAAGTGAAGAAGTAAGATAATTTTGAGTTTTAATCCTTATTATGGTGTTTGATATTATACTTGGGTGTGTTTTAAGTGGTATTAAGGCTCCTTTTCACCTTGAAAAAAGATTGTAAGAGGGTTATTCTTTATTAAAAAAGATTATATCAAGGTTATTAATCTTCTTGAAAGAAGAATTATAGTGAAATTCTAAGAAGAGTCTTAGGAGTTGACATAGATAAGGATTATTTTTCGAACTACTATAAATCAATTTACATTGTTTCTTCCCTATTCTCTTTAAATTATTATTCAATTGTTTGATTAATTTATATTTAGCAATTCCCTCATCCTTATTTATATTAATTTTTGTTGGTTAGAAAAATTCCTGAATTTCATAAACATTGAATTTACTCCCCCTTTTAGGCACTATTAATAACTAATAAGTGTATCAATGTGGGCCTATAAGGCTATAATTTCTAACAAAATCATATAACAAAGATCTTAATGGCATATTTATGAGTATCATCATCATCATTCAACTTAATGGGAATGATTACCTTTATTAGAAAACTAGGATGGAGATTTTCTTAATGAATGTAAGTGTTGACCTATAGGAAATAGTTTCAATCAACCCCTTTATTCCTACAAAATTATAGATAATAGAAGGTACTCAAATTAAAGGAAGAATGAGAACCTCAAGACAAGAGATTAATTTCCTTAAATAATTGGGATGTACACATCATATTTTTCCCATTAGAAAGAAATGAATTCAATATGATGTCTATGTATGACATGGTTTATGAAATTGGGATTTCTTTAAATGTTACATATAAGGGAACAGATCAAGTAAAGAGAGCATGATAATATATCAATATGAATTGTTTCAAACGAAGCATGATGAAAGCATATCTAACATATACACTAGACTTATTGATATTATTAATGCTCTCTAAGGTCTTAGAAGGACCTATATTAAAGTTAAATTGATAAGAAAGTTACTTTGGTCACTTTCGAAGACATGATAAGCTAAAGTGATGGCCATATAAGAAGCTAAGGAATTAACAACATTATTATTAAAAGAGCTTAATGGATCTTTCCTTACATGTAAAATGAGGCTCTAAGAGGTGCAAGAAGAAATGATGCTTATAAAGAAAATAATTTAGTGTTTAAAGCCTCAAAGGAAGAATTAAATACAGAGGAAGAGACATCAATTGGTGAAAGCAATGGAGAAATGTTGGCTTAATCACCAAAAAATTTAAGAAGTTCTAAGAGAAAAAATTCTCAAAAATAAAGATTTCAAAGAAGGTAGGGCTGATTTAAAACATAAATATGCTAATATTATTATTTTTAAATGGAAACCAGTAATATGAAGCCTGATATGTGCTTAATTGTTGATATTTTTAATTATTTTCACTTAGCGATTATTGATATAAAAATGATTAAAATACTCACTTTAATTCATATTTGATTTTAGGTACAATTTGAGAGCAAAGAAATTAAAGTGAGTCGAAAGCACAAAATTTGGATCATTTTCTGAAGATTAATATCTAGTTGCTTTCATGGAGAAAGAAGAAAAAAATAACAAAAGGCAAGAGAAATGGAAAATACATAAGCATGAGCAGCGTGGAATGCATACGGTGAAAGGTTTTAGCAAGTTGCATTTTAATTGTCAAAGGAGGCAACAAGAGGCAGCATCAGCAGACGCTAGAGGTAGCGTGCTGTGCGTTTTAGAGTAAAACGCACAACAATGACGCAAACAAATGGGCAGAGAAGGACTAAAAAGCAACAGTCAAGAGGGACACAAGAAATGCAGCGTGTAGCAAACATGTGGAGCACTCAAAGACAAGCCACGAAGAAACGACGCAGTAGGGAGCAACATTAAATCTCCAAGCAACAGCAAAATTAAAGGAAGCATAGTGAAACGTAGCGTAAAACATAAAACGCTACATGGAAGGAGCAAAGGTTTATTTGGATGTTGACCCTTATTCGTCCCATCAAGCAATAGAGAAGCAAGAATAAAATCAGCAACAGTGAGAAGTGCGGCGCAACCATGAGGAGCAAATCAGGTGGCGTCAATGTAACATCTCACTCCCACAAGACTCGAACCCAATATTGATGGTGATATCTGAGCCCGTGTCCCACAAGAATGGTATGCTAGAGCAGTTAAAACCGTTCAAATACCTAGAGTGACATTATTATTTTTTTGAAAACAATCTCGTGCGCGGAAATCAATAACCATACTGGCCCACTTTAATACGAAAACATTTCAATCAAAACATAATTTCAGTAATCACATTACAATTATACATTTAACAATTTGGGCCCTCTACAATAACAGTTCGATTTTGTAGAAATCGCGGAAATACAAATTTACACACGAATCAGAAAGACACTAATGCAGACGCGAACTAATCCCGACCCTAGTCTCCGACTCCAGTGCAGTAGACATACTCCCGTTCGTCTAACGGGGTACTCTTCAATCCCTGAA
>JAOTIZ010055021.1:0-12852 GCA_027123425.1 Erythroxylum panamense
TTCTCGACAAAATGAGATTTGACAAAACTACAGCCATTTCTTTGCAAATTTGGCATAGCAAAGTCAAGTATTTTCTTTCTGGACAAAATGAGTTTGACGAAACTATAGCCATTTCTTTGTTGCTTAGCTGCTTTATATTCTGATTGGAAGTTGTGTAATCCAGGCACTTCTTAATCAAGTGGGATACACTCCAGAGATTAGGCACGGTGTACTGGTTGCTTCGTTCTGCAATTTCTAGTTAGCGTCTTCGAAGGAGAACCGATGAAGGGCCTGAAAGCAAATCTTGTAGCTTTTGTGCAGAGAGACTTGTTCCTGCCTGGAGAACCAGCTTCCTTACCAAGTTCTGACTTCAAATTGTTACTGTAATGCCTTTCAATGCGTTTACTTAACGTCAATGAAAGCAAGGGGACTTGGAACCAAATCCTTGGCAGCCTCATTGAAAATTTGTGCAGCCTCATAATCACTTTCAAGCATATTGTGGATTATGTGTTTTTTCCTGAGCTCTTCCACATCTTGAGCATCGTCGATTAGCGAATCCATGAAACAGACGTAGGATGTGATGCCGAAATCGTTAGGTGTATCAAGACAGGCCTCATAAGCTATCAAGTTCAAGAGCATGCATACGGTGGTGTCATCAACAATGATCTTGGGAAGAGTGAGTACTCCAGCAGTGAACTTAATGTCTGTGAAACGATCTTCTTTGCTCGACTTGAAATGGATTCCCATTGCCTTAAACTCCTTGGCTGCAGGGAAAGAATACCGAAGTGAACTTTATCTTTCTCGTTACATCCCATTAGATCAATCTTGTTGATGAAGCGATAACGGAAATCATTGGCAACAATAACAAGAGCTTGATCTAATGGGATATAACAAGAAAGGAAAAGTTTTCTATTGGTATTCTTATCTTGTAGTCAAGGAGCTTAAGGCAATGAGAATCCATGTCAAGTCGAGCAATGGAAATCGTTTCACAGACATTAAGTTCATTGTCGTAATACTCACTCTTCTCAGGATCATTGTTGATAACACCATTGTATGCATGCTCTTAAATTTGGTAGCTTATGAGGCGTGTCCTGATATACTTGACGATTTAGGGATCACATCTTACGTCTACTTCATGGATTTCCTAATCGACGATACTTAGGATGTAGAAGAGTTAAGGAAAAAAAAACCCATAATCTACGATATGCTTAAAAGTGTTCACGAGGCCGCACAAATTTTCAATGAAGTTGTGAAGGATTTAGTTCCAAATCCCCTTGCTCTCGTTGATGTTACGGAATGGATCGAAATGCACTGCAAGAACAAGTCCTGTCCAAGTCTAAGTAGCTTAGCACACACTTCGAAAGCCCCTAGACTCTCGTAACTTTACTTGCTGCAACTTTTGTCGTTCTATCTTTAGTTCAGAATTATCTGTCTTGGGTAGATTTCTGTTTAGGTGATAATTACTCTTCACTTTTGGTGTCCCTTTCACAAGAGGTAATAGTATACTCATTCGACTGTTTGATTTTATTTTAGTTTGTTTTTTGATCTTGACTTGTGATTGCTACGAGCTCGAAGTTCCCTTCTTAACTATTGAAAAAATCAAAGTGATTCTATTTTGATATATTCCATGTATTTAGGAGTGCGTCATGCCATGAGCAGATTGTTCAATGTGTTCGATAAGGGTAGATTTCTGTTTAGGTGATAACCGGTCCTGTCGAAACCTTCGGAACAACCTATTTTTAGTGGACAAAGCCCAGTAAACTTAAATAAGCATATTCAAATACCATATCAGGGCATCACATATGAATTTGACTTGACAATGATTTGTAAGCTCAGGCACCTTAGGAAACGAGTAAATAAAACAAGCAATAATTATGGTTTTGCAAGTCCGGTGGTTCGCCTTAGAAATTTAAAGAAACCCAACAAAGCCGTCATTGGCTGCAACTGTGGATGGAAACATCAGACATATTCAGTACATACGTACAAGTTAATGCTTTTCTGCTTCTGCAAAATTACACCAGACTAAGATGACTTGAAACCCCAAGGAACAAATACAGGGCGTTGTGGTTTTGTACGTAAAAACCAGGATGTTGCTTTACCAAGCCTATCTTATTTTTGTCATATTGGCACATGTTTCCATCTATAAATGTCCAGATGGAGCACGAGATGGAACAAGAAACCTGTTCATCCTCACGGTAGAATCATATTTTGAAAGAGTGCAAATCCAGCAAAATACCTGTACAAATTAATAATACCGAGATTATACAAAATCAATTAATTCAATCATTCAGGTATAATCTTTGCTTCTTTATATATTCAATCACTCCATCTGCAGTCAGATACTTTATTGACAGTCCTCTTGAAATGCATTCCCTGAAACAACTCACAAGCATTACAGGGGATTGTTGAAATAAGCTTTTTCTTCAATATTGCATCAAATTTTCCCACAAAAATTATGCTGATTACCTCAATCTCGTCGAACTGATATGGTTTGGTACGCATTCGTCCACAATAACAGTGTTCTGGTTGTTATTTTTTTCATGCTTAAAGAAAGTCCTCTAGCACCTTGCTTCAGAGTGACTGTAGTTTGTGATTAGAACTTACAAAATTGTGGAGGTAATTCATTGTTTATATATGTGACCCTAGTCCACAGAACAGAATGAAGTTGAAGTCGTATGATCAAGATGGCCAGACATGGCCTGTTGTATATTGTTAAGCTGACAATATTTGAGTAATTTAGATTCTGTAAAGAACCATAGGTAATCTTCTAATATATGTTTAATACGACACAAAAGTGTTTTATTTCCTTTGGGAGGTGAGGGTTAATGGTCTTCTGTGCTTTGGAGATCTTGTTCAAAAGCTGGATAAACATACTGTCCTGGAAATCTTGCGAACAATTCACTGTTGTTCTGCTGTTGATCGCTCTGCTCCTACCCTTTGGTGCACTCTTGGAGTTGCTAACAAGTTATGAAGCAGGTAGTTCTTTCCATAAAATAAGTGGTTTGACAAACTTTGTCAGGTTTGGATTTATCACGCAAAGATGATAACGCATTTCCTTCTGCTTGTACCTTTTCAGTATGGGGTAGAGTAGGCATCAGAGCATGTCCTTCCACGCAAAGTCCTTTCTAACAAACTTTTATGTACCTTTGGCAATTAAGTATGAATAACAGTCAAATGAGATGCTTCTGGTGTGAAGACTTCCTTTTGCAATCCACCACAGCGGACAACTTCCTTTCTAACAAACTCTGTACAGCTCTAACAAACCTCAACAGCTAGAAGACCCACGCAAAGTCCCTGTAAATAATCGAAACAGAATTCGTTACATGAAACATCTATCCCAACCCAATTAAAAAGCCAGACACAACCCTTCAGAGTTAAAAACAAGACAAAACGACGTGAAGGCCCTAACGTCAATCGAACCCACCAAGCTTAAACAAATGGAGAGAACTCAATTAGGGCAAAACAAATTAATCTTTCGCAACCCATCCAGAATTTACTCCAGAAGGAAAAATGGGAGACTCTTTCGGCTACCGCGCACGGGGGAGGATCCATCGGTAAGTGATAAATGTTGAAAGCCGAAGGTGCTACTCCGAGCTGATTTAGATTTGCAAATCTGCAGGAAGACCGGAAGGGAGGACGAGCTGGAGTCGATCTTTTTGTGGGCTCCCTGAAGCGCAACGCCGGACTGAAAACGGAAAGGGGCAGCTTGATAACCAACAGGTTAGTACCAAAACGTCCCTCCCCTGATATCCTTGTTTGAGAATATGGCTGTTTCGGGGACTAGACTCTCCAGGAGAGAGCTAAGCCCCTACTACACCTAGAGTGCAGCTGGGTGGAAATTAGTTGCTCTCTGATACGAATAGTGATAAGCTCTAGGGTAAAGGGTTGGGGGGTGATCTTCTGTTGGAATCTTCTTAGATTTCTTTCCCTCCATAGTTCTTGAGAGCAGGTAGCCACCGAGATGAGGATGACTGCTCTGTCAAAAGGAGAAATAGATAATAGGGGCAGCTCCAGTAGTAGATCGTGGAGTCTGTTCGGCAGCTGGACTTCAGTACATAACCTACGAATCTTAGTCCAAATGTCAGTAGAGTAGTCACACTCAAAAAGAATGTGATTCCTAGTTTCTTCCTCTTGATTACAAAAACTACACATTCTTGAAGAGTTAAGGAAAGGAAGCCTGTCCATAGTACTGAGTCTATTCAGCATAACCAACCATAGCAGGAAACTGGTTTTAGGTCTCAGAAACCGGTTCCAAACCATCGAAAACCACTCCACCCGATTCAGTGCCCCCTCCATCAATTTATTAGCTACCTGCGTTGTAATATCAGAGACTGGGATCCCCTTCCAGAGGAAGGTATCCTTTTCTCCTGTCCTGCGAAACTGTGGGATGGATAATAATCTAGTTTCATCCATAGACAACAACCATCCACCTTCTGCTAGGATATCCTTAAGCTTGGTATTCCTAGGGAATCTTCCCAATAAGGTTCTGGCCAATGGGTTATTGAGCAATATACCTTGTCCAGACCAATTATCATACCACAAAAAAGATCTTTCCCCATCTCCAACTTGACAGGACATATCTTGATGTACCTCCTCCCTCATCTTCAAAAGTTGGTTGAAGAACCAAGTGTGACTATTTTTGGTAGTTAAACCCCAAAAACTCCTCCCCTTCAAAATGTAAACATGGATCCATCTGACCCACATAGATTCCTTATCACTGAAAAGTTTCCAGATTCTTTTAGTCATGAGAAGATGATTCTTTTTGGTGATAGACTCCAACCCCAGTCCTCCTCCTATTTTAGGTTGACAAACACTTTTCCAATTAACCTTAGCAAACCCATGTTCACCACCTCCTTTCCCCCATAGGAATTGCTTCATCATCCTCTCAATGGTTTTGATAATTCCTTTGGACAGATAAAGATGAGAGCTCCAGTAAATATGCATTGAGGAAATGACTGATTTTAAGAGTTGAAGCTTTCCTCCAAAAGAAAGAGATCTATTTGTCCAGGAACCCAATCTCTTCTGAATTTTTTCAATTAGAGGGAGGCACTCACAGTACTTGAGTCTTCTAGAGGCGATTGGAATGCCTAAGTAAAGGATAGGGGGCTCCTTAATATCCATTCCAGTGGCTGCTTTTAAGGCATTTGCCAAATGACCTGCACTCTTTGAAAGGATAAAGTAACTCTTTTGAAAATTGATATTCAACCCCGATAGATCCTTGAATAATTTGAGAGTATTGATCAAAAGGGTAATTGAGGGAACATGTGCTTTGCTAAGGAGTATTAAGTCATCTACAAAACACAAACTAGTTAGAGAGAGCTTCTTGCACTTTGAATGAAACTTAAAGCCTGAACCATTTGTCAAGCTATGCTTCAACATTTGAGTAAGCACCTCCATACAAATAAGGAAAAGGTAAGGGGATAAGGGATCCCCTTGCCTTAGGCCTTTTTTCCCTTTAAAAATCTCCGTAGGACTCCCATTAATAAGTATTCCAAAGGATGTGGTAGTTATACATTCACTGATCCACTTTAAGAATCTGTGAGGGAACCCCATAATCTCCATAGTTTGTAGTAAAAACCTCCAACTCACACTATCAAATGCCTTTTGTAAATCCACTTTGATAGTGCAATTAAGGGGGCTATTCCTGCGGGAGTACCCCTTCAATAGTTCCTGAACCATAAGGATGTTATCCCCAATGTCCCTATCCTTCAAGAAAGCTCCTTGATTCTCGCTGATGAGGGGTTTAATAGCTTCCTTCAATCTGTTGGCCAGAAGTTTTGCAATAATCTTATAAAGAAAATTTGAGCATGAGATAGGTCTGAAATCTGTCCAAGAAGAAGGGCTAGAGAGCTTAGGGATTAGGGTAAGAAAGGTTTTGTTTATCTCCTTAAGCATAACCCCTTTATGGAAAAACTCAAGAACTGCTTCTTTAACTATCCCTCCCACCAATGGCCAAGATTTCTGATAGAAGAGCCCATTCAACCCATCAGGTCCTGGGGCTTTGGAACCATTCATAGCAAAAACTACCCTATCTATGTCGTGTTCTGTGATAGGTCTGACTAGGGAAGAGCACATATCTTCAGAAATACAAGGAGAGACAAACTGCCTAAGAAGATCTCCTGTAACCGAGGAAGAACCCTCAGAACCTAGGAGTTTCTTATAGAAATTAAAGGCATCTTTTGCTAAATCCTCCTGTCCTACCACATTGGTCCCATCTTCAGAAGAAATGGATGTAATTTTGTTAGCGTTCTTCCTAGCTTGCACTGAATTAAAGAAAAGTTTAGTGCATTTATCCCCATCTTTTAACCAAGAAACCCTAGACCTCTGTCTCCATAGAGAATGTTGGTTGTCCACCAAGTGTAAGTACTTCTTTAGAGCTTCCTTTTCAGCCATAACTAGAGAGACATCAATAGGGGCTGCAGCCAAAGCAGTTTGGATGGCAGATAAATTGTCTTTAGCTTCAGCAATCTCCTTCATGAGATTCTGCCCTCTATAAGAATTAAGGAGTTTCAATTCGTGCTTGATAGATTTCAGCTTTTGGAGGCAAATATATTGTTTAGACCCAAGACAAGCATATTCCAGGCCCTTTGCAATAGCTTCACCAAAGCCCTCACAAGTGACCAGAAAGTTATTAAACCTAAAGGGGTGACAAACTTTTGGAGAGTTGAACATATTGTCAATCCGAATAGGGGTATGATCAGAGATGCCCGGATCCAAAAAATTTGTTGTGCTTCTTGGAAAAGCTTGCAACCAATCCACATTCACCAATGCCCTGTCAAGCTTTTTCCTAATATGCCAAGAGGAGGTTTGCTTGTTCGACCAAGTGAATTTGTGACCTTCGGAGTTAAGATCAGTAACCTCTACCTCCTGCATACATTCAAACATATCGGGGGTGTAATTGCGAAGGTTGCAATTACCCTCAGCTTCCGAACGATAGAGAGTAGTATTGAAGTCCCCACAAACTAACCATGGTAAATTTATGGAGGGCTTGAGTCGAATAAGAGCATTCCATAGTTCAACCCGTTGAAAACCAAGATTAAGACCATATATAAAAGTGGCTAAAACCCTAGAGTTTTCCATCTTATAGTAGATCAGGGTGTGTATGTACTGCTGATATGATTCAATGACACTAACCTCCACTGTTGCTTCTTCATAGAGTACAATAATTCTCCCATACACATGGCTACCATGATTTGAGATAATTTTCCATTTTCTGCCCAAGCAATGTAACTTGTGCAAGTTTAGTTCCTTAATTTTAGTTTCCAAAAGACAAAAAACCTGAGGCTTCTCCTTCAGGACAAAATCCCTTAGAGCATTCAGCTTAGAGGGATTATTTATTCCACGTACATTCCAAACTATCATTGTCATGGATGAATACTTTTGCTTTTGGAGCCTTTCCTACTGCTCCTATTGCTTTTCCTTAAGGCCATTTGATCTTCCTCTAGAGTTCCACATTTCAGTTGAGCTGATGGTTGAATGAGATCCATCTGTTGGGGAATAGGGTCCCCTTCCACCAATGTAGTGTCTCCCCTCTCCTGAACTTTAACTTCCTTATCCAACTGAATATTGTTACTATCACCATTAGGAATCACTTAAGCTCCACTGCTAATCTCTAAGTTCTGTTCCAGATTCCTTGGACCATGAACCTCAGCTGTGGGTGGTTCAGTTACCATAAGATCTGGGGTAGGAATAGTTATGTTCGGGTCAACCTTCCCTGCCTCCTCAGTGCTGTCTAGAAGTGGTTTGGATGTACCAGTCAACTCCCAATAATCTCCACTAGTAAATGTTTTTCCAGTAGGTTTCCATGCCTTGCCTTGAGCTTTCAAGGAAGGTTTCCACTAGTAAGTAACCAGCACTCTGTCTTCCTTAAGAGTGTTCTCATTAGCCAATCTTAAAATAGGAATAGAATCCTTCATATCTTTGGAGATGTCCATACTGATACACATCCGAGCAAACCCTACCCTTTTCCTCATAGCTGTGTTTTCATCCATACATAAGGGTTTCCCCAAGAAGCTAGCTAACAAACTCAAGCCTTTGGTTGTCCAATATTCCAATGGAATATTATGAATGTTAACCCATAATGGAATATTCTTTACCTTAATTTTTTCAAGCTCCATTCCGGGCTGCCATCTTTGTAGGAAGAGTGGAAGTTGTGAGACATGCCAAGGACTCACCTCAATGATTTTTTGGGCTTCTGTTGTAGAGGAGAAGGTGAAGATAATATTATCTTCCTCAGTGAGCATCACTTCCAATAAGCCTCTCCCTTTCCAATTCCTGTAAGCCCAAGCTTGAAGCACGGGGAAGGTTGGTCTTTTATCCATGAAAAAACCAACTAGAGTAGACTCCCAGGATTTTGCCCCTTCCTGTAAGGTTTCTAGAGGGGGAGCAACTATGAGTTTTCCATCCAATTCCACTGGAGGGCAGAAAACTAAAGAACTCTCATTTTTGTCACCTACAACTTGTTTCCAAGTCCTCTTTGATCGTACTGATGAAATTTCTGCTGCAGGTACTTCAGCAGAGAGGAGAGGAGAGTGAAGATTAGAGTGAGGGATTGAAGGCTGGGAGGAGGAGGAAGAAGAAGACTGGGCAGACTGAGCAGAAGAGGCCTCAACTGGGGAAGGAGGTAAGGGCTGAGGAGAAACAGAGGAAGAAGGGGGATGCAAGGGTAGAGGGGGGAAGTCAGAAAGATTTGGAGGAATCTGATATGACATGATGCCAAACCAATGCCCGTGTGCAAACTTGTGGACCCGCTAACAGTAACACATCCTCTTTCATGGCAACTTTGGGATTAGCGACATGCCATGAGGATGTACATGCCCCCTTTTCAAAGAGCAAGATCATCATCCATGGAGACAATATTAGCGACATTGTCAGTCTCTCCATTAATTGACCCAGAGCCTCTTGCCGAACCCGCTCTACCTCTAGGACAATTTTTCTTCACATGCCCAGATTGTTCACAATTCCAGCATACTACATTTTTCTTCATGAAGTTCTTCTTCCGATATCCAGCTACCATCAAAGCTGAGTTTTCGGGAACATTTCCACCACTCAGTCTTCTCTCTTCTGAAAAGAGTTTTCCGACAACTTTAGAAAAAACTATCTTCTCCTTCCCATGAATCAAAATTGGTTTCATATGTTCATATGAAGGTGGAAGAGACCAGATGAGTCTCAAAGCTTTATTCTCATCATCTATATGAACTCCAATTGCCTCCAGTTCAGAAACGATCCCATTGAGAATACTTAAATGATCTGAAATTGTAATACCTTCCCTCATCCGCAGTGTATGAAACTGCTCCTTTAGGTACACCCGATTTGAGATATCCTTTGTTTGATACAACTTCTTGAGCTTTTCCTAGATCTCCTTTGCTGTAGACATTCCATGCACATTCACCAGAACATTCTTTGCCAAACACAATCGTATCCCACTAGCTGCTCTCAAATCCAGATCCTTCCAATCTTCATCGCTCATACTAGATTTGTCTGTACTGATATCAGGGATCTATCTGCCTTTCAATACCTTGTGTAACCCCGACTTAATCAAAATATCCCTGACTTGTACTTGCCATAAGCTAAAATTGATTTTTCCGTCGAATTTTTCAACCTCAAATCTAAGAGGATTCGAAGCCCTATTTCCTGACATTTTTCTTGTGCTCTTCTGCCTTGATGAATTTTACCGTAGAAATGAATAGTACACTAGAAAAATTTCCAGGAAAGAGACGTGGATCACAATGGACACACTTAAATACCAAGTCTTTCCTTAGCCAAAACTTTCCTAGACATGTACTACCATACTACCACACCAAAACTCCATCGCATCAAATGAACCTTTCTCAAGAAAATCTTTTCTGATGTGGAAGATCAGTCAAAACTGCGACCACATAGCATACTTAGAATTTTCAAGAAAAAATACACCTTGGCTCTTATACCAATTGTTGAGAATTTACATGGAAACTCCCAAACTGGAGAAAAACTACAGGCACCGAGAAGAAAATTCACTATGTGAAAAATCCTTACAATCACATATTTTTTTCTTTCACCCAATGCCCTAATACACCAATACATCTACAAAGAAATACCCAAAACAAACTCTCCAACTCTCACCTCAAAAGAGGAATTTAACTAGAGTCAAATTTGTCATACAAGTCTTTGACTTTGTATTGATGCATTAACTAAGGAGGTAGCAACCTCCTTATATAGGTAAGAGCTTTGTCTCAATTGTTATTTCCAACCAATATGGGACAACAAAAGAGCCAAACTCAACACAAGCCTATGCATATGTCCGAAGAGAAGATACACGACAATCTGTGATGATTTTTGGAGTAGAAAATGGTTCTAATGGTGCCGTCATGGTGACTAAAGGAGTTAAATCTGGCCAGCCACACCTGATGAGGAACAAAGCTTCAACCAATTCAAAGGGCCAACTGTAAGGATATCGAAATAGAGGAAAAGAATTGAAAGGAACAAGGTTTCCAATTGATTGATTGACATAATGATTACATGATAGTTTATTTATACACAAAGTTTAACAAATTCTAATAACAAACTATCCACCTGTCATGTATCCTAAGACAGAGAATATATGAAAGAATAAAAACGCAATCTTAGGAAGAATATTCTAACTGAATAATATCATACTCTCTACACCAACCCGATGGAGGAAAGTATACCCATTGTGGTAAACATGAAACACACCCGAAATACGTGCTTCAAGTTACATGGGTATCTAGATTGGTAGCATGAATTACAAGAAAAAATGAAGCAGGATAATACAATAACTTCTGGAAACAAAGGTCGTACTGTTGTTGCTACTGCTGAACCTCAGTTACCCCTTATTCCTATCATAGACTCTTCTACCACAGACGTCGGGGGAGGTAAATCTAGTCATGCTCTTTACACCTCTGATATTTCTAATCATGATGGTTGGATTATCGACTCCAGAGCCACATATCACGTGACTTTTGATTCTAATGATTTCTCCAAAATGACACCACCACGGCGAACTTGTATTGCTACTGCCAATGGAGATGAACATCCAATTGTAAGGGGAAGAATTGAATTGCGTGATACTAGTGTATTCAAGCTTTGGTCTTACGGAGGATATTTTTAGCAAGGAGATAATTGGACATAGCACTAAGAGAGGGAGGCTATATTATTTAGATGGCAAGGTCAAGCCAATAATGCCAGTAGCAAAGGACAAATATGGCTTTGGCATCGACGCTTAGGGCATCCATCGTTTGGTTATTCACGACAGTTATTTCCAAACTTGTTCTTTCATTTACAGAATCAAGATTTGAAATGCAAAACATCTATTTTGGTAAAAACAGATCATGCGGAGGGTGTGCATAAATATTTCCAAGAAATTTTAGTAAAGAATTGCTTATGTGATATGTGCTAGGAATTATTATATGGAAAAACAACATTAGGATATTGAATCCCATTATCGTAATTTAACAAGAGAAGCTCACTATTGCAGAGTTCACGGACAGAACCAATAACACTTATGCCAAATACAACAGACAGGATAAAATCCAGTTTGAATCCTAGTTACAAGCTATAATTTGATCAGTCTCATAAATAGAATAACGCACAGCAAATGTTAAACCTCTATAAAGTATCTTGTTCACTGACTGAAACTAACTGGATAAGTTCCCTTCTTTCAGGGTGTCTTAAACTTTTCGGACCTGAATATTGTGAGTAGATTGGAAACGCCAAATCGGTTGTCTGCCACTTCGAACAAGCGCTATCTCCTCTCCTTCCTTTACCATCCCCTGATTCTGTAGACGAAAACCCAGATTTCGTTATCATTCTGAACAACTATCAAGTGAGTGATGGTCTAACAATGAGTTGTCAAAACTTCTGGCAGCAAATAGTTGAAAGAAAAAATAAACATCTTGACCTTAAATAACTTCAGGCCAATAGAGACCAATATGGTTGTTTAACAAAACTTTCAGTTTTTTCTTCCTAACACATTCACGAAGGAATAATCAATTGATGCCGTAGAGTTTGGTTAATTAGTTGCTTTTAGTCAGTCATTATGAGTATACAATTTCTACAACTCAGATTGGTGGTCCATTAAATAGGGATAGAAAAATTCTATTCTGAAGTCGTCTTTTATGGAAATGCCCCTTAAGCTCAAGTTACTTTATGTTTGTTTCCATAGTTACCAAATCTGATGGTGACAGAGCAAATGATGTCCCATGAAAAATGCACATTCGTTTCACCATGACTTGGCATAAAGAAAAATCACTTTATAAATTAGATAAATTGATAAACAAAGCAATTGTGCCCAATACCAATGTGCGTGTTCAGTGGATTCATAAAGGAACCACTTTTTTTTTTTAATTAGGTCGAACAAATAAGTCAATATGTACCTTCAGGAGGTATCTAATTGAAGAGATTTTCTGAGAAGGCAATCAAGAAAAAACTTATCTTGAGTAGTGACAAAGCATTTGCAAAGGTTTCTTCAACATCATCAGAAAACTGCATGTATGTAGGACATACTCCCTGATACAGAGCTAGTCTTTGTTGTGTCCTCTTCTTGCAAGTTCATCAACATAAATTTGTAACTACAACTAAACAGCACAACATCCATAATTTGTAAACACAAATTGACTGATCAGTCTGAACAAATTTATATCCCTAAATTAACCGGCAGTTGCGTAAAGATATTTCGGACGGTAGGAGGGGCGTTGTCCATTGTTCCTTCACCAAACAGACAAAACAATAAGAACTGACAAGTGAAAATTGAAGATTGTAAGGCCATGGAGAACTCACTCATTTGTGAAGGCAAATATAGTGGCTTGAGGTCGATAATGGCTGAGTAATATGCTATGAAACCAGTTCTGATGAAAACAATAATTGATGTTCAAAGCG
>JAOTIZ010055176.1:0-12834 GCA_027123425.1 Erythroxylum panamense
GCCCTTCCTTTAATGCCTTATGGTTTTTAAACTTAAGTGACTTGCCAAAATTGGCCTTACACTCTCCCACTACTTTATTAGCTTAGTGCCCTTAACCTATACCATATTATCCTACCCACATTAACATGCTAATTAATTCCAACATAAATTAATCTAGTAAGACTCCAAAATTAATCTAATCACGCTTATTTAAAAAAAATTCAGGAGCCAACAGGTTGCCTCCTATGCAATGCTTAATTTACCGTCGCTAGCTTGACATACCTCTTTTTCTCACAGTGGTTTAAACTGATCATGTAATGGTAGCGCTACTATATATTTCATGCAATGTAAGCAAGCTACCGGACCGCGCTTCCTATCACTTTTCTTCCTTGTTTTCTTCTTTTGAGTATTATTTTGATTCTATGGTTGTTCTAGTAAGTATTTGTGAGACTTTGCTCAACCTTTTCAAAAGACTCGTTTCTCTTGATAGCGACGACAGATTTGAAAGAATTCCTTTTTTCATTAGACACTTTAAATGACACATTCTGTAAGGCCACAACATATACCCTAGAAGTATTATAATATTTCTAGGGTGTGTTAAGAAGTGAACATAATGAATTAAGTACATCTAAGTATAGTAAGAGATATAATGGTACTTAATGTAAAAGACATGAGTAAATGGATATTTTGTTCACTTCAACATGGACATATCTACTTAGATATGAAATCTGTATGGAAATTTCGATATGTTTACTTGGATTATAAACTTGATGTGAGAGGAATTGGTCAAGTAAGTTTGCTATTTGTTTATGAGATGTTTTTGATTAAAATTGGAAGTGTTATTGTGCTGCTCTTGCATGATATGACCGAAGTTAGTTGATTTAAGATGTATATCTCACTAGATGGATAGGTTCCACTGAACATAGTTCTATAATTTGGCCATATCTTGGTCTGTATACCTCTAAAATAGATAATTCTAATTGGAGTTTAAGCTAGAGACATAGGTATAAAACTTTCATGAAGGAACTAAAAATTTATTCTACCTCTAAAATTTTTGAATTCTAGTTTGAAGTTGAGTTCTGACTGTTGTCTTTGTTTTCGAACAACCTGTAGTTTTTATGGTATAAATCCTGATATAATTAACCAAATTGCATGAAATTTATTCCATTACAAAATTAAGACATAGGGGAATGAAATTAATTTATAAGATTATAAGCCAATATGGGAATTAAAGGAAGAAAGGACAAGTATGGAATTTTCTAAAGTTAACACATGGACCAATTGGATTAAAGCATGTGTGACCAATAAGATTAAACTTGTATATGTCCAATAAAATTGTAGCACATGGTCCAATATAATTGGAACATGTGGTCCAAGGGGGTTATAACATATGGTCCAATAGGATTGTAACAAGTGGTCCAATAGGATTGAAATATGTGTCTAAGGCTAGAAAATTCATGAAAAGGCATTGGAGAGGGGAGATGGACGGAAATTTGATGGCTTAACTTTAGTTGTTTCTCCTCTCCATTTCAACTTCTTCATGCCATCATTTTTCATTTAGTGATTCAAGCAAAGATAAAGAGGAAGGCAAGGAAAATAATTAGAAAAACTACTTTTCCAATTTTAAGGTTTGGGATTGCACTTAGTCTAATTTCTATTTATGTGTATGTTTTAATGAATAAAAAGATTCATTTGGATATGGAATGGTTGTTGGGATGATGCTTTGGTGCTATTTTAGTGATACCTTGCATAGGATGGGTTGAATATGACAAGAGAGTGTTGAGTAGTGAAATTCTTTCCAGGGTTTGTTTGAATCAGTCACATTGTCTAAGTCATAACTCAACCGATAGACCTCTAAATTGGGTAATTTTAGTTGCATATGAAACCTAAGACATAGAAATAAAAATCTATATTAGATACTCTAACTTAATTATGGCTTTATGACATTGGAAATTGGGATCAAAATGGTAACCTGATGATGCCCCTATTTTGAAGCAGCTTGTGATATTTGGTCTATATATCATGATTTAGAAGTTCAAATAATCTGATTATTAGTTCTACAGAAAATATAGTCATAGGGGAACAAATTTTTGGACAACCTAAAACCCTAATTCAAACTTTTTTTATATGCATATTAAGTAACAACTGGAGTTTGTCATGTGAATTACTCTGGATTGATTGGTTGCTTATTTTTAGACCACCGTGGGCTTAGCCCAAATTGCATTATTTTTAGTTTGTTTTCATTTCTAATTTTTATAGAATCTTATTCGAACCTTTTTTAATTTGTGTGAAACTTTTCAAACACCTAGAAATAAATGAAATAGGACTTGCCATATATGAATTGGGTGATTGAACATTGGAATTTAAGATTGAGCATAATGTATTCCAAAGAAAACTTACATGTACATAAATGATTTGTTTGCATATTTATTGCTCATATGTGTGTAGTATGATTATACAAGTGTGATTTTGACACCCTTTTAATGGTGGTAAGTTATGACTTGCATATATGAACATAGATACAGATTTTATGACTTCACATGAATATTATATGATGAACTGTGAAATTGGCAAATGGTTAAAGTAACATTTACAGTGCCTGCTCTATTATCTTAGTGGTGGGTAGATAGGTATGCCTGTAGGGATACAATGCAATTACTACAGTTTGACACTAATGGTGTCTTCATTTGAGACTATAATGTCTCTACAGTTTGATGCCTTCGAGTATCCATAATTTGATACTTTTGAGTATCCACAGTTTTGACATCTTCAGATATCCACAGCTACCGTTATCCACACCCATAGGAATATGCAGGTCTAACATATGAAGAAAAGTAAATGGTTATAAATAAGAAATACATCACAACAAGATAAATAATTGGTATTGGTGAGCATTTGCATTTGTATTGATAATTTGTATAAATGAGCATTAAATATCAATATTTGGCTTACAAATGTGCATTTTCAATATATGGATAATATGTTGAAGCATATTTGCATTATATACTTTGCTTAAGTATGCCATCATTGTTTACTTGAGTGTTGAATATCAATGTTTGGTTTATAAATGTAAATTTATGGTGTGTGAGTTATGATATTTCTGAATGTGTGTGCTTGGTGGATGACTACTGTGAGTGGTCATCCAAACTAAGTTTTTTGCGACTAAGCTTTCAAGCTTAGCAAGGGTGTTAATTCGTGTAGGTCTAAGTTATAGGAGTGAGGTATAGGGAACATCTGCAAGGACCAAGGCTAACAATTAGGAGAAAAGTACATTTGGAATTTGTTTTTAGTTAAAGATGATTGTAAATGTAATGAAGAAAGGAAATTGTATGTTTTCTTTTGGATTACCATGTAAATGTAAAGATGTATTACTGCTATTAAACATTGAATAGAATTGTATACCATGAATACATGTACAAGAATTTGGTTGTTATATGTGTGGATGGTTGTAGGTTCCATAAAGAGGGTGTACACCTTCTCTTCCCCCAATCTTAGAGTTAATTCACCCCATGAACATCTATAAGAGATCGGGCGATGGCTAAAAATGCTCTTCCAAGGATAATGGGTGTCTCAAAATCTTCCTCAATGTCTAATATGATGAAGTTTGTGGGAAAGGTAAACTTGTCAACCTTAACAAGAATATCCTTAAGTACACCTCTAAGATGGTGGATTGATCTATTAGCCATTTGCACACACATCATAATGGGTGTTATTTCACCTAACTCCATCCTTTTGTACAAACTGTAAGGTATCATACTTATACCAGCTCCTAAGTTCGCAAAAGCCTTATCCATTTTGACACTACCAATAGTGTATGGAACGTAAAAATATCCGAGATCCTTTTGCTTCCATGATAGTGCTGCCACTTCATTGTAGTTCTCCTTGCTTACTACTTCACTCTTCAAATTCTTTGGGTCGCCTCTGTTTATCAATTTCTCTTTTATGAATTTCGTAAGAGTGAGTTGTGTTTTCAATTGCTCTATTATACCAAGAACTTCATTCAATTATGCTTCCTTGGATTTCCTCTACACTAGGATAGGGTATGGAATGAGAGGCCAATATTCCCTGATTTCTATTAGGTTATATTACTATGCAGGGAATGTTCCTTGCCTCTTTTCTTTTCTTCTTCCCTTTCCTCTTTAACTTGATTGAGCTTCTCTTTAGTAGTATGGGTGATTACCATCATTCTTTCCTTCGAATTTGTCTCAGTGTTGCTTGAAAACATTCCTGCACTTCTTATCAACAATGCATCTACCAATTGGCTCATTTGAACCTCTAAGTTGTGGATGAAAGAGAAATGATTCTTTGTTACTTGTTCAAATCGTCCTTCTAACCTATTGTGAGCATCGTCCATGCTCCCAATCTTTTCCAAGATTTTGTCTAACTTAAAGTCTATGAAATTGGTCATATTGGAGTCCAGGTGACCCTTGAGGTCAAAATTGACCTCCTGAATTATTTGACTAAAAAATGTTCGGGTGATTCTTGCACCCAAGATTATATATGTTTAAATATGGGTTGTTTCCCCCCTCCTCGAACATCCTATGCTCCTATGTAATTGAGTTGCTCCAGTTCATTATTTTGCATTAGAAAGTAGCAATGGTGTTATGATTTTCTTATCTACACAACTCACATCTCTGCTAAAGTGCTTTAACAGATGTCAATCTTAACTTGCATCTCCGTTATTGGGTCAACAACTATGACTCCTTTTTGTTGTTAGAAGGTTGTATGGTGTCTACTCCTGTCCATTGTCCAAAGACAACTATTACTTTCCATTTCCTCCAACAACTCCTCCTTTTCTTCAACCGTCTTTGTCATTAAAGATCCACCGGATGTTGCAAGTGGTACTCGCGTGGATGGAGTGACTCCATTGTATAAGGTTTGCAACAAGAATTCCTTTGGTAAATTATGGTGAGGGCACTTCCTTTGCAAATCCTTATATCATTCATATGCCTTATAAAGTGATTCCCTATCACTTTGATGGAAATTCATGATTTCCTTTATCATCTTTGTAGTCTTTGTGAGGGGAAAGTACTTATCCAGGAATGCACATACTAGCTACCCCCAAGTTGTAACATTTTCAAGGCTTAGGGAATGATACCATGCCTTGGACCTATCCCTTATTATGAAAGGAAAGAGTCTCATCCTAACTGCATATTTCGATATCCCATGATATCGGAAAGAATCATATATTTATAAGAAGTTAACCATATGAACGTTAGGATCCTCATTACTAAATCCATAGAATTGCATATTTATTTGCAGCATGTTTAGCAAGGCTAGCTTAATCTCAAATACGGGTGCTTATACCGGTGGTCAAGTCATGCCTTGATTAGCAGCATTGAACCCCAGTCTCATAAAATCCATAGGGGTTCAAGGTTAGTTTCCTTTATTTCCTTCCTTCATTAAATTCATTAGCCATTGGTTCTTCTATTTCTTCTTTACATCTTGCTGTTTGGATTACTTTCTCTAAACGGGCAATTTCAAGTTGTAATTTTTTGACAATCCTACTTGAACTTCAAGTAACTTTTTTGTTCATCCAACTGCAGGGACACAAGAGAAGCAAAAATTCCTTAAACTAGAAAATTTTAGCTAATCTTAACTAATTCCTTGGCAACGGGGTGAAAAACTTGTTGAGCAAGTTTTAAATTTATAAAACCCTCAATATTCTGCAAGTGCACAAGTTGTAACCATAGTATGTGAGGTGTCGATCCCGTGAGGAATTAGTGAACTAATCAAATCCTAATTTGTCTAAAGCCTAAAAATGTAATTAAAATGAAAATAAAAATTGAATAGGAAATTAAACAATTGAATATGGGTTGACTGAAAATTAAATTGTAAAATTAACACAAAGAAATCAAAGTTGAGCACAACCAATTAACAATTAGAAATTCACACAAGGAAGGTTAACCAATTATCAGAAAAGCGAATTTATCTTATCATCTAATGTTAACTTAATCACTTTTGAGTTAATTTGGTGTCGATCCTAAAAGTTGAAAAGGTGATTACTCACTCTCGAGTTATAATCATTTAACCCTTAATCATAAACCCTAATTAAATTGAGTTATGAAATTTTCAATCTCTCAATTAACAAACAACCCACACATCTAATTAGATAGTAAGCAGTCTAATAGACAATCAGGTCTTACACAAGATCTCTCTTTGTATAAATAACCAATTTGATTGTTTGCGTGATCTATTAGATTTTTTTAACTCTTATTACCTAATCTAATCATTTTGTTATCGGTTGACTCTCTTGATTTATTACTGAAACCTACAAATACAAAAAACAACCACAATACCCATCTTATTATCATCAAAAGCAATAAAATCAACATTGGTTTAAGAACAAATACCTAAAAGAGTTTATAACATCCTTAAACCCAAATTCTTCATCATCACATCCATCATATACATTAAAATGAAAGAAATAATAAGATGAAAGAGAAATATAAATTGGAGTGGGCTGGAATGCCAGTAGCAACAGCAGTTCCCTCTTCCTCTCTCCTCTTCTTCCTTCTTCCTTAGCTTCTTTCCCAATGTAGCCAAATGGATGCCCCCTTTTTAAGGCTTCTTTATTTTTTGCTTTTATATCTTTTTTCCATTTAGGGTAAACAAACTAGATTTTACCTAGGCCTAAATGTTTGAAATAACCCTAAAAAAGTTGAGTTTAGAGGCAGTCCTCGCATTTGTTATCGCACCCGCCACGATCGTGGCCAATGAGTCATGATCATGGCACTTGAAATTTAGCTTCTATCACCGTTGTGGCCTGTGAGTCATAATCGCGACCTGGTTCTGTTTGGCTTCTGTCACAATCATAGCTAGTGAGTCACAATTGTGGCCTATGCTGGTTGCTTCTGCCACAATCGTTACTGGCATGTCACGATTGTGGCCTTGGCTCCTCCTCCATGCTTTCTCCAAATATTCTCCAATTTTCTTTACCTAGTCTCAAATACTAACAACTCATCAAAACACCTCAAACACACAAAATTTAAG
Source organism: Erythroxylum panamense (assembly GCA_027123425.1). Taxonomy (NCBI): domain Eukaryota; kingdom Viridiplantae; phylum Streptophyta; class Magnoliopsida; order Malpighiales; family Erythroxylaceae; genus Erythroxylum; species Erythroxylum panamense. Next base: position 6,973 of record JAOTIZ010055176.1, read on the forward strand.
CTCAATAACATACTCTAAACCACATAACACTCCAAAAATAGAAACATATAATCATACTAACATAACTTTAAACCTAAACAAGCACCAATTATCTAATTAACAACTAAAAATATGCTAACTTACCCACTAAAACATAATGCAACCTATAACTATCACATCAATTGTTAATTTTTTCCAAAATCTTTCAATAAAAGAATGGAAATTAGTCTAGGCATGTATCTTTTTCAAAGATAAGAATGCCTAAATATGTGAATGAAGGTTTCATTTCTATGAGTTTTATTAGATTTGATAACCAATTAGCAAAATGATTTTCACTAATAAAGACAAACAATTGACTTCTTTCTCTATTAATATGGAAATATAAGAGATCTTTAAATTTGGAAGAACTGACATTAAAGCACTTATTAAAGTTGAATCTTCTTCTAAGAGAAGAAGTAATTCATCAAACAAAGACAAGCTATAGGGTTTTCCATTAAAGCTCTTTCTATTGAATTACATGACTTACAAGCCTGGTGAGAACTTTTATTTATCAAGTAAATAAGTAAGGAGAAAGGGAGTCTCCTTACCTTAGTTCCTTTATATCTTTAATGAGTTTAGTTAGCTTACCATTTACTAAAATGTTATAGGAGACTTTTAAGATGCGTTGTTTAATCCAGTTCACGAATTTTGCAAGAAATATAAAATCCATCAAGGTATTTAGAATGAAGTCAATTTTGATGGCATAAAATTTTCTTGAATATTTCCTACTGTAATTATTAAAAAGTTATCTGCGAAATTTGTAAAGCCTTTACCTTAGAAGCAAAGAGTATGGAGATGATCTTATAAATAATATTTCAACATATAATGGGTTTAAAATCCTTCAGTGATGAGGTTTTTAGCGGTTTATGAATAAGAGTTATGAAGGTCCTGCTGAGTTCCCTTAATATTTTATCTTGACTAAAGAACTTTAGAACTGCCTTAGTTTCAAAATCTTTGGTTTGAGTGTCTATGTCCTCTGATAAAAGAGAGTATTAAATTCATAGGGCTGGGATCTTTGTTGGGTTTATGATCAAACAAATCATTTCCCACATTTGTGGAACTAAATATTTGAAGTAAGGGATTCACCTTATAATTAGTGATTTACTCATGGATGAAAGATTTGAGAGCTTATATAGAATATAAGCAAATAGAAGGAGTACCAAAAGTCTTTAAAATTAGCTTTAGTTTTCTTTAAAAAATTTCATATTAAGCATGGATCTTTTTCCATCTCCTTTTTGAATGGAAGCAATCCTATTATGTTTCTCCTAAGTAGTATAGATTTATGAAAGAAGCTAGTTTTCTTATGTCCATCTTTAAGCTAACGAATTATTGGTCTTTTCTTCAAAATAGTATAATTCGCCTCCACTACTTTGTTATAATTTTTGAGAGAATATTTCTCCTACTTTTATTTAGTAACATGTGTTGGAGATTACAAAAGATTGTTCTAATCCTATATCAACTTGGCTTTAATCTCAATTATTACCCTATAAATGATTCCATAGGTGTTTGTATTGAGTTGCTTAATCTCATCCTTAGTTTTTTGAATCTTTGTCATATAAATGAATTATTTATATCGATGACAATTGTAACTTACCCCTTTAACAATTACTTGTTCAAATTCTTTTTCTTAGACTAAATATTTTTTATTTTAAAAGGGGTATTATTATGAAGGTAAGATTGTGTACTTCAGTAAATGTATCTAAGAATAATAGGTTATTGAATGAAGCTTTACTCTTTGGGAAGATAGTTAGCAATTGAGCATTAACAAGAGCTTTATCAAGTTTCTTTCTAAGAAACTTACTATTCCAAATGGAAAATTTCCTTTCTATCTTTAGATTAATGATTTTAATGTTGCTTATATAGTTATTGAGATCATTATTAATGTTTGTGAGGTAAGCATTTTCCTTAGCTTCAAAATGGAGAAATACTATTAAAGTCACCAAGAATGATTCAAAGGGAGTTCATACTTGAATGGATATGCTTTAACTTATTCCATAAATATATTATTTTTAAAAAATATTATAAGCATAAATGGTTATGTTAATATGTAATATTGTGAAACCTTAGCCTCTCTTCTGCTTTATGCATGTACCGATTCTCTCTTCTGCTTTATGCACATGCCCTATGCGCCATGCATATTTCAACCCTAGAATGATCTTATCTCATCTCTCTTCTTCATTTTCTCTTTTTCTTTATTCTCTTTCTTTTCTTTTCTGATTTCTGTTGGCTATGTAATGGAGGACCATTTGTCATCATTAGCCTTATCTGATGAAGAAGATGACTGTATTAAAATTGTTGGTCCTAGCCAATCTCAGGCTGCCGCTTTTCAATTCTATATGGTGGCATGTTTATGACATACAGCAAGATTCATTTCGAGTCTATGCGGAACACGTTAGTCGATATTTGGCATCCCTTGGGAGGGGTGGATATCAGCAATCTGGGAGCCAAGTGTTATCTGTTTCGTTTTTTCAATCAAGTAGATTTGGATCGAGTTTAGGAGGGTTCTCCTTGGGTTTTTAACAACCACTTGTTGGTGTGGAAGGAGATAGGTGAAAAGGATGATCCGTTGTTAATTCCATTGACCCATTCTCCTTATTGGGTTCAAGTGCATGATTTCCAATTGGGTTTTATGTCCCATGAGATGGCAAAGCTATTGGGTAATTTTGTTAGGGAATTTCTGGAATATGATGCAAAAGTTTTCCAAGATTATGATAAGGCGTCATACATGCGACTACGGGTGTTGATAGATATATGGAAACCCTTAAAAAGAAGAAAATAGTTAGTGGAAGATAATGGTGATATGTTCTATGTGAAGTTCCGATATGAAAAGCTTAAAACATTTTGTTATTTGTGTGGTTTGTGAATTACGATTGTACAAAAAGCCAGAGGAATTAATTCTAGCATAAGATGAATCTCTCCGAACACTACCTCATCGGAGGAGACAACCGACCAGCAGTTGGCACCGTACTATGAAAAGCACAGAATCTGGCGGTGATGACGGAATTTCAAAAAGGGCAGTAGATGAGAATCAACAGGCTTTTATGGCAAGGGATTTTCGTAATAATTTGTTTAGTGGTCAACTAGGGAGCCTTTCACCTAGTCTAAGAAATAGTATGGATTATAAGGGAGAATTAAGTGAAAATGACCCTCTAAATAAACCCAAAGACATCAAGAAACGACAGCGTATTACTAAAAACTTAGCTCATGTAGTTTCCATGCACAATAAGGATTCTACATCGAGCTCTAACATAGTTCTTTCATCAACTAGGCATAACGAAACAACTGATCCCTCGAGATGGGATAGCCGACGACAATGAGTATCTTAAGCTGGAATTGCCAGGAGTTCAACCTTGGCGCAATACGGACACTTAGTGATCTCCTTTTTACCTATAGACCTATGATTTTTTTTCTTATGGAGATGCTAGTGCAGAGAAATAAAATGGAGGAGGTTTGTCGTTGGTTCGCTATGATAATTGTTTTACAGTGAATTGTATAGGTAGGAGTGGGGGTTTGTGTTTATTATGGAAGAATGAGGTTGATGTGTCTGTTAGGGGTTTTTCTAGTAATTTTATTGATGCTATTGTGATTTTCCAGAATTATAGTTAGCGACTGACTGGTTATTACAGCTTTCCTGAGAGTTCTAGACGCCATGCTTCATTGGATTTGCTTCGTGATTTGTCGAGCAGAGACTCAAGGCCTTGGTTGTGCTTAGGAGATTTTAACGATTTATTAATGGAAGAAGATAAGTTGGGTGGTGCTGCTGTTCAGAGACATTTCATCAACGGTTTTGTCGATGCTATTTCAGATTGTGGGTTGAGCGATGTTCCTTGGGAAGGGTATCGATATACGTGGGAAAAGAAGAGGGATAATGTGGTGGTTTGTCGCAAAAAATTGGATAGAGCAATGGCATCTTCAAGTTGGTCATCCCTTTTTCATAATGTTGTCTCTAAGTTTGTTGTAGCCCCAGTTTCTGATCACTCTCCAATTTTGGTTCGATTGAATGGAAGGCCAGTTGGTGCAAAATATAGGAAGTTTCGGTTTGATAACAGTTGGTTGGGGGATTCTGGTTTGGAACAGGTAATCAAAAATTTATGGAACCTTGTCTTTGCTATTGATTTTATGAGAAGTCGTGATGCGTGTATAGAAGAGATTAAACATTGGGGCAGAGAGCATAACTCTACGTTATGGAAAAAAAGGAAATAGTTACAATCATTATTAGAGGAGGCGAGGAAAGTGTTTGATGATAGGAAGGTTCAGAGGCTTCGAAAAGAGTGGAATGTTATTTTGTAAAAAGAAGAGTGCAGGGACCGACAAAATGCTAAGCAAAGGTGGTTGTTAAATGGTGATAGGAACTCAATGTTTTTCCATGCAACGGTTTGTGTTCGTAGAAAGAAAGTTTCGATTGAAAGGTTACAAAAAGAAGATGGAAGAGTGGTTACTGATAGAGTTGAGTTAGAAGAGGAAATTAAAGATTATTTTGGGAAGATTTTTGAAGGAGAGATCTCGAATGGTGAAGACATTCTTAAGCTGGTTTGGCCCAAAATAGGAGGGGTTCAAAATAATTTTCTTACTGCCTCGATGACTCTAGATGAAGTGAAAACAACGGTGTTTGCTATGAAGTTGGATAAATTGCCGGGACCGGATGGACTTAATCCAGCTTTTTATCAAAAATATTGGCATGTGATAGGAAAGGATGTGTGGAAAGCTTGCAAACTGTGGTTGGATGCAGGTACTTTTTCGGATAATTTAACTGATAATCATATTGTTCTTATTCCTAAGTGTGATTATCCTTTGAGCTTGAAAGACTATAGGCCTATTTCATTGTGTAATGTGCTTTACAAAATAGTTGCTAAAATTTTAGCTAATCCGCTTAAAGCTTTGTTGCATAATTTGATTGATGAATGTCAGTCGGCATTTATCCTGGGGAGGTTGATATCTGATAATGTGGCAGTTGCGTTTGATTTGTTTCATAGTATTAAGGGTCGGAAAAATAATAAGAGAGGGGCTTGTGCTTTTAAAATTGATATTTCTAAAGCCTACGATAGAGTTAATTGGGACTTCTTGCAAAATGTGCTGGTCAAATAGATTTCTCCATTTTCAGGACTCGAACTCTAGACCTCTGATTAAAGGATAAAAGCGCTGAACCACTCATACCAACCTATTTGGTTAGATTCAGATCCTTTAATAACGAATAAAGTGACAAGTGAGAAACTCAACAAGTGAAGCGTGTGGGAGTGTTTGGAAAATAAAGTGACAAATCTTTGAAACCGCAGTAATTTCACCGTACCCAAAGATCTGGAGAAGAAAGAATCGAGTGGTTTTCAATGAAGAAGATTAACGAAACTTAAAAACAAATATAAGGAGTTGTATCTTTAGTTGATCACTCAAGAGATAAAAGGGCATCATGATTGATAATTCCCCAAAATTTAGACATTTTCGAGCACCAGAAATTTATTTAATAAATAAATATATAATGTTAAAAGTTTGAGAAAAATTCACTCCATTTGAGGTGAAGTAAAAAGGCCGAAATATTAAAAATATTGGATTATGATAACATTTATATGTAGAGATTTAAAAGTTTAAGATTTAACCTTTCTTTGCAATAACATGCAGAGGTTTCAGATTTTGCAGCTGAAGAGAGTGTTCTCCCAATAACTCTTCTTACAAACATGGTTATATCAATTTCTGCATATTATTGCAAAGAAAGAGCATTAGAACTTCATATAGGAATATGTGTGCATATATTTATAAGGTGTGCGCACACCATTTGTCTTTGTGCCTTTTTAAAATGTATTACTGGTTCCAAGACCAGTACATAGTTTTTCTATCCTAGTGAAACGGCCA